>JAVIAB010000050.1:25091210-25131210 GCA_032433765.1 Megaustenia siamemsis
TTATGATATTACTTAAACAATAGAAAAAAACTGTTGAATAATGAGAGAAGTAAATTTAGCAATAAAACAGAGCTGAAGTCTCAACTCGTGAATAAAGTAACAAATGGTCCAATACAACTCACATAGTCTATCGAGGCCACCGGAAATTATTGAATTAAACTATTCTTTGTGTGAATTGAGAAAATAATTGTCGGTTATTGAGTAGACTGATGAACTTGCTGTCAGCAAATGTACGCTGTCTAAAATCATCGTCTTTCCTGTGCCGCCAGACATCATACAAGATTGATTTGGGCGAGTTTTTTTTTTTTTTAATTCAGTAAGGTAACCGATGACTGCTGTTTTGGCCTCTCTTACAAATTCTTTCTAGTGTCTCCCGGAGTCGGCCCATTTACCCCTGGTTGTTTCCCACTAGACTGCCTGCTATGTGATTATCTTATTTGTTTATTATCACATGTCTGACATATGTCCACTTTCTTTTTTTGATAATTATAAGTGTGGTTGTACAGCCATTACTCTTATTTTTGCGTTAATATTGAATTCATTCCAGTGTATACAAGGTATGTTCATAAATCTTTCGCTTTCGCATGGTTATTGGTGTAGTAGTTAACGTGAAACAAAAACTTCATCATTTTTGCTTTACTAATTGTTACGTTTTGTTTATTCAATATATCGTCTTCAATGCACTTCGAATAACTCTATAGTGCTGAGTTGCCCTCGCAGGCAATTTTCCCAGCGTACAGCAGTGTCGCCACTCACTTCCGCCAGCACTGAATATATTGGAATCAGCATCACTGAACTGCGGGGCGCATCTGTTTAGGTGTAGAGATATTCTTTGGAAATGTTCCGCTGAACTCAGTGACTGTGTCAGTTCCATGTTTGACAATTCTTTCATTGATCCAGAATAGCGCTCCCTTCCGACAATGCCAATCTTCATCTGAAGTTGACGCAAGCTAGTTAACGATGAAGTTTCACACCTTTCCAAGACTTCCCTGGGGTTGTTAACATCTGCGGGATACCTGTTGGTCCTCTAAGAGAAACATATGTAAACATCTGTGGGATACCTGTTGGTCCTCTAAGAGAAACATATGTTAACATCTGCAGGATACCTGTTGGTCCTCTAAGGGAAACATATGTTAACATCTGCGGGATACCTGTTGGTCCTCTAAGGGAAACATATGTTAACATCTGCAGGATACCTGTTGGTCCTCTAAGAGAAACATATGTTAACATCTGTGGGATACCTGTTGGTCCTCTAAGAGAAACATATGTTAACATCTGTGGGATACCTGTTGGTCCTCTAAGAGAAACATATGTTAACATCTGCAGGATACCTGTTGGTCCTCTAAGAGAAACATATGTTAACATCTGTGGGATACCTGTTGGTCCTCTAAGGGAAACATATTTCATCAAGGTATGGCATCATCGTGAAAGTAAATACTTGTAGGTCTCTCTCTCTCTCTCTCTCTCTCTCTCTCTCTCTCTCTCTGCGATCAAGACTCAATCAGAGTAGGATTCCAGACTCTCTCATGAATTCAGCTGTCTGTTTGAGTGATTCGATTGCCCCATATAGTTTCTCTTCAAGGGAGGTGTGTGTGGACCACATTGCTCTTCTCAGGTCTGTGTACTGGGGACAATCCTGTAGAACATGTTTTGAAGTCATATTGTCCAGTGTACAGTGACACTTGTAGGTATAGACAGGCTTTAATTCTGCCACAATGTACACGCGCTGAAACATACAGCTTGTTGTACATGTGTACGTGAACAACCTCATTCCCAGGGGAGAGAATATGCAATAACATAATTTTCATAAACAATAAAAATGAGACTTAATATTCTTGTCAAGAGAAAGTTTCTGTGTATTTGCATATTTATGTATTGTATGACATATAGTAAAACTATTCTGAAAACACATGTAACAGTATCGATTCGTATAGGTCGAGCTATTGATAAGAAGAGAGCTGTATACAAACGTTTGAAGTGGTGTAACTTTACGGTACTGACATAGCACACTAAACATTGACTAGCAGAGAGCTGTAGAAAAACGTTTACAAAAAGGTTCATCTGTGAGAGGCCATGCCTACAGGGACTGAACAATGGATACGAGTCAATATTGTTCAGCTGAGTTGAACTTACTATTTAAGAAAGGTGTGATAAGCTTTGAAGGTTTTTAAGAAAATATTTTAGAAGCAGATGTTAGACGGAGATTTGAGAAGCAATTGTGTGGGAGAGGCTTTTGAGCTAGGATTCTAGAGGGTTCATCGGAGAGAGAGAGAGAGAGAGAGAGAGAGAGTAGCTGGCTGCATGCGATACACAGAAACAAATTATCGGGTATTTAATTGCATAGTAGCCTGAGGAGTCGCGCTGGTTTACTTACAGAACCTAGAGAGTGTCATACCTTTGACAGTTGACCTAGTCGTTATTAAAACTTCAGATAATATCCATATCAAATATTTCTATACAGATGAGTTTTGTGAAGTGTAGCTGGAGAGCTGTGTCAATAAACGCTCCATTGTGATCAAGACCGCGTCTACGACTCATCGCGTGAAGTGTTGACCACAAGTGTTGTGTTGGGCGTCTGCAGCTAAACATTTATGTGTCGTGTTCATTTGTCACGTCACTACCACATACATGTATTTATAACAAAGTCTAAAATGCGCATAGAGAATCCAATGTTAATAGTAAACTTATTGCATAGATTTGGAAGGAGCAATCATAAGTGTTTTTTTTTCTACATATTTTAGGAGAAGATTAGCTACTGTGAATTTAGGATGTTTGACAAAATGTGGCAGTGCTGGACGATAACACCTACCACTACCACCACGCACACAGGCACACAAATAAACAGTTAAACAATAACAAATAAATATCCGCACGCGACATGCTCACTAGAAGACGTACTGATTAACTGAATGCGCTTTATGTAGGTTATAGTGTTCAGCTAATGGTTAGTGCATACACATGGGAGTGTCCAGCTTTTGCCAGCACGTAACCATATATATTGCCCGCTGATAGTAAATGTAGCTAGTACTCCCGTCACGCCAGGTGGCGTTTATATACTCCCGTCACGCCAAGTGGCGTATATATACTCCCGTCACGCCAAGTGGCGTATATATGGCGAATATAGTGTTAGTGACCATATATTTTACACACGTTCGGTACATGATATTTGGGGTAATGTGGTCGGTATTACGCCCGTGCCGCTTTACTTTCCCAGAAAAAAATTCGGTACCTATTAAAGGCTGGGTGAACCCGGAAGCCGTCGGTTGAGATCGAACCCTACCTCCTATCCTTTGTAGTCCAGTTGACTAATCAGTGAGCCGACACAAATAATTGCTGCCTTACAACAGAATGTTGTTAGTTACAAAAAGTAGATTACTAAAACAATTTGAAAGAAATATGTGCTGAAATCTTATTCAATGGGGCCAAAGGCACAGTGTAAGATGGTCCGGAAGTTAATGTAATAATACAAGGGTGCAACATTGTGCTATAAATAATAACTGATTGAATGTCCCATCCAATAATAAATACACTTACATGACATAATATTTAACAAATCATCCTTTCATCTGTATTGTAATTTGTTTGTATCTTTTGGGAGCTCGACATGTGGCAAGTCTTAGTTTATAAAATTCGAGCATTGTTGAGTACATTCATGTTCTAAAGTTAAATGTGGGAATGTAGTGTTTACTGTCTTATAGCTTGTTCATAATAACTGGCACCATATAAGTTCCTAATGTTGTGTGAAAGGATGGCTAATTGTAATTGGATAATATCTGGAAAATCTGATTGTTTGAGCTTTGTGGATAGTACATGGTTAAACAACCAATGTTTAGACTTTAATGGGTCCTCGCAGGGAGATAAATCAACACAAAGCAGAATATAAGTGCAGAAAAATAATAAAACAACTCAATATAATGCTTGCTGCTTGCTTGCGTTCGCCCGATGACTTAAGGAGTGTGCCTCGTCATCATCCGCCCTTAAAAGTACGTTAAGTAGGAGTGTCTGCGTTGTGTTGTGGTTTACAGTATAACTGTGATATTTGCGCCTTTCGGCCCAACACATCCGACTTCATCATGACATTTTTGAGTACCGGGTTGTCTTCCCTCTTCGATCCCTACTCGCTTGGCCAGACTAGACAGGTTAGTCTGTTACTAGAGGCACCACGGAGAGGTGGAGCAGGGTCTGGATGGTTCTGGTTCACCGATCCTGGCGCAAGCCATCAGCTGTGGATCGCTGACAACTCCCAGCTCTGGTGCTGGGAGGCACGCCTTCGACTCCAGTATGTGGTTTATTATAGTGATGTTCCTTCTTAATATTTCATATTTTAGTTTGAGAAAATATGTCATGTCATCACCGCTATATTTAAATTTGGTTTCTTTTTGTTTCCCTGGTGATCTTCGCAATAATCTGCAACAATGTTCATATGTGGTAGTAAATTTAAATACCAAAATATGTTTATTAATTAGTTCAGTTTATATTTTTAATGTAATTGATTCAATTAAATGTAATCAACTTTTAAAAAAAATATAATAAATATCATTCATTCAATTTCAAAATGAATATATTTTTGTTCTACCTACACGGTCTACAGATATATAATATTTAGACAATCATACCTTCGGGCCACCTACTGCTTTATTATTTAAACATGCTCATCTATATACTAAACGTGTAATAAACAAAAAGAAAAGAATTACCTTTGTCGTCCTCTTCATCGAAACCATTCTCGAGCGTTGTCGACACATTCCGATAATATGACATGACATTATCAGACAGTATTCCAAGTTTGATCTTCCTCTCATCTTGATTTGAACAATTCCTATTTGAAATTCCCTCGGGGAAGCTAAATCGCTTTCCTTTTAGACATTGTGATATATTTAAAGAATCTCTCAACATAACTCTCTGTTATCTATTTGTTATCTTTTCTCTCTGATTCCATCTTAACCACATAGGTAGGTAGGTAGGTAGGTAGGTAGGTAGGTAGGTAGGTAGTTAGGAAACATGGGATAGCTGGATGGATAGAAGGAGACAGACAGATAGAATGAGAAAGATATACCGAGAGAGAGGGAGAGAGATCCACGCAAACACGTGAAATAAAAACTGGTATAATCTTTCTCTGTTTCTCTCAGCTCCGCTTTCAGCTTCAGCCGAGAGAGACCAGCTTCAAGCAGCAGCACACGCGTATCAGTATCTTAGCTTATGTACATCTGTCTGACATTCACATCATACATATCTCCACTGACATTCGCCAGCGCATTTACCGTTACGCAACTAATCATCTCAAGTCTTCCACACATGGCACGGCTCATTGCTCGTTCAAGTTTTATTCTTCCACACTACACACACACATCAGCCACACAACAGCTGTTTTGTATCATATCGTTTGGTTTGTATTTCATTTAAAATGCTGACTTTTTGCGAAAATTTGTACTAATAAAATATTACTTGTATGAGCTCGCAACACCCGTTTTCATCTCTTGAATGCGTTGAATATTTGTGGTTAACTTTGAGAGAAAGTAGGGAGAACAAATGCAATACCTTGTTGTGAACTGAAAACACTTCTCTGAGTCAGGGAGAAAATTCAGTTTTCTTCATTCTACACACCAGCAAACATAAAACATATTGAGAGAGTGCGAGAGAGAGAGAGAGAGAGAGAGAGAGAGAGAGAGAGAGAGAGAGAGAAAGGAAATCGTCTTGTTCTTTTTAAGAAGAAAACCAAATGATGAAACGTCACACCTGCATTCCTTGGAATCTCGCCCGTTCAGATATTTCTGGGGTAAAATGTCGTTTTTAGTTGTCCATATATTGGGAGAGCGATGGAAAGAGAAAAACCGATGAGGCCAAACTAATTTTCACTGAGAACACAGTTTATGTTAGGAATCAACTGTAGCTGTTTAAGGACATTCTTGTTAACATAGTTGTACCAATATGTCTAAATACTAGACTTTCCCAATCAAATATGCTGTAGTGTTGTGAAGTCTTGTTAATTCATTCATTGGCTGCTGTCTCCACATCTAAGGTTGGCTACGATGGAGCGCCATTTTCTCTGTCACTTGTCTTGATGGTGCATGCTATCTATCATAGGTTCACCAGACCACCTTTTCATGTTATCAGTCCACTTTAGTCTTGGTCTGCCTCGTCTAACTTGTACCTTCCATTCCAAGATGACTTTTAGAAAGGTATGTCTTTTCACATGTCCAAAAAATTCCACTTGTCTTTTCCGAATTGTGTTAAGTAGTTCTTTTTTCATTTTCATCTAATTCAGAACTTCCTTGTTTATCTTCTTTTCCTTCCACCTAATTCTCCCTATTTTTCTAAAGATCCACATTTCAAAGGCTTCAATTTTCTGCTCTGTTTAAAAAAAATAATTAATGTCCATATTTCTAAACTATCCAAGAATGTTGAGTAATATATCATTTTGCAATTCATACTTTTAGTTTTGACGTCCCTTGATTTGAGTATATTGTCCATGTTGTTAGATGTGTGAAAGTAGCAGCAGTATTTGGTCCTGGTGTGTTACCCTGATGTTATTGCCGTACCCAAACTCAACGTATCAGTTTACTCGTTCTTGTCCCTGTTTCACCTTTGTCGTAGTGGAGAGTCGCTGTTGAGGAATGGCTAGGGAACATTTAACAAACATAAAGTTGTATGAAATAGCTAAACTAATAGAAAGACAAGATAAAACTACGACGTTTCGGCAAAATCTTTCATCAGGTAGTACTAGTTGTTGTAATTGTAGTAAGTTGAAGGTCCCGGTATCACTGCAAACGAATTAAAATCCATAATCACTCAACCGCCCGTACCAGTGCAATCATCCGAATTAACATCATATCTCATGGAAGGATCCAAACAAAGAAAGGCAGCTGCAGTCCCTATCTTAACAGCTACAACACTAGCCAAAAGACATAAGACGTAGCGGCACCGAAAGTGAACGCTGCTGAACTGTTCTTCATCATACGATATCACCATTCATCGTAAGCAATCTGAAAATCGAAGCACGATCCGGATGAAAAACTCAGCTCACAGTGTGCACAGAGCACTAAACTCAGTAGCTCCGGCAGCAAGCCGGACTTGTAATATGAGTAAACTGAGAGAAGAAACACCTTTGAGAGAGAGCCTCAACGATTGTAGCCGCCTTACTGTAAGGAATTCATCAAGTTGAACACACAAACTATTACAATGGGGAACATGTGTTCTGCTGGGGGCAAGGTCGGGTTCGTTTCAGCTCGACGCCTTCCAGCTTCAGACAACCTTCAACTGCTGTTACAATTAAACAAAAATCTTTTTGGAAAGAGAGATGGGTATTGGTTAGGTCACGGGTGTGATGACTTCATCTTTCTCTCCCTCGCTATCTTCGTTATTCCTGGTGTTCTATATGCTACCGTTGGACTGATTAAGCAGCACATAATTAGCAATAATAAAAAAAAACACATGTTTAGAATATTCATATAGAAACCATCTCATGCCACAAACATTGCCTGCTTCATATATACTGGCCAGTATACCGTTACGTCATGTGATGCGAGACATATGGCAGGGCTTAGCAAAAACCACGAGCAAGTCCACAGCATTGCTGACAAGCTTGTTATGAGAAACCTATATATGCTGTAAACAAGTAAATACATAAAAGTAAATAATGCTCCGTGACATAAATCATGTTGTTGGGGAGTGACAAATAATTTTCTAAAATTCATTGTTCATTTAAAAAAAAAATCAATGCAGCTTTAGAGGATGATGGAGGCAGTGCTATTCCTCGCTGCCATCACATTTCCCTAACTAAACGAGCCAGGTACCAATTCCTTTTTTATTGAAGCTGAGTCGACTGGAGAGCGCCGAGCTGCGTTTGAGTCCATGTTGATGTTATCAGCACTTTACAACAACGCTACCGACACTCTCCTTGTTGCCAAAGTCCATCTAAACCAGGGCTGAGCTAGCTTTTATTTTCTGTGTACCAGATCTGAGAAAAAAAGAAGACGCATACCATTACCTAAGGAATGCGTTATATAAATGATCTAATTAACATTCACGAGTGATTGTAATGTACACATCTTAGAGAATGTTAATAATTTTCAAATTAAGCACAAAGGCCCGTCAAAATAGCTTGGCGGGCCAGTTCTGGCCCACGGCCCGTAGGCCGCCCACCTCTGATCTAAACCCTTTCTCTGCCCGGCCAGCTGCTAGCGAACACGGCGCCATTCTTATCACTTGAAAGGACTTACTGGAACAACTGGCAGGGCACATTGTAAGAGCCCCAATAGATGCCCTGCCTTCATGGAAAAGCGATCATTCACCTTCGGCAGATAGTAATAAACAAGAACCTGGATGATTTACTTAACAAGAAACTAGGGCGGCGATTGAACTGCTATCAAATGGCAAAGTTTCAGGAGCTGACTGCATCTCAACACGGAAGGCGGCTAAATGCGACTTGAATTCATCTATTTAAGGGGGGCGGGGGCAACTCAATGATTTTATGATAGTCACAGCGGGAGATCCATGCTATATATATACATATACATATATGCTACATATAATATTTTTTAATGGGTGGGTTAAGTGCTCGCCATAATCCCTCCGTAGTTTTACAAGTGCTTAAAAATGTAGATTGTACAAACTTTGTTAGCGATGTAGACCTGAGTGGTCTAAGAGCAACAATGTACAAACTTTGTTAGCGATGTAGACCTGAGTGATCTAAGAGCAACAATGTACAAACTCTGTTAGCGATGTAGACCTGAGTGATCTAAGAGCAACAATGTTCAAACTCTGTTAGCGATGTAGACCTGAGGAGTGGTCTAAGAGCAACAATGTACAAACTCTGCTAGCGATGTAGACCTGAGTGATCTAAGAGCAACAATGTACAAACTCTGCTAGCGATGTAGACCTGAGTGATCTAAGAGCAACAATGTACAAACTTTGTTAGCGATGTAGACCTGAGTGATCTAAGAGCAACAATGTACAAACTCTGTTAGCGATGTAGACCTGAGTGATCTAAGAGCAACAATGTACAAACTCTGTTAGCGATGTAGACCTGAGTGGTCTAAGAGCAACAATGTACAAACTCTGCTAGCGATGTAGACCTGAGTGATCTAAGAGCAACAATGTACAAACTCTGTTAGCGATGTAGACCTGAGTGATCTAAGAGCAACAATGTACAAACTCTGTTAGCGATGTAGACCTGAGTGATCTAAGAGCAACAATGTACAAACTCTGTTAGCGATGTAGACCTGAGTGATCTAAGAGCAACAATGTACAAACTCTGTTAGCGATGTAGACCTGAGTGATCTAAGAGCAACAATGTACAAACTCTGCTAGCGATGTAGACCTGAGTGATCTAAGAGCAACAATGTACAAACTTTGTTAGCGATGTAGACCTGAGTGATCTAAGAGCAACAATGTACAAACTTTGTTAGCGATGTAGACCTGAGGAGTAGTCTAAGAGCAACAATGTACAAACTCTGTTAGCGATGTAGACCTGAGTGATCTAAGAGCAACAATGTACAAACTTTGTTAGCGATGTAGACCTGAGGAGTGGTCTAAGAGCAACAATGTACAAACTTTGTTAGCGATGTAGACCTGAGTGGTCTAAGAGCAACAATGTACAAACTCTGTTAGCGATGTAGACCTGAGGAGTGGTCTAAGAGCAACAATGTACAAACTTTGCTAGCGATGTAGACCTGAGTAGTCTAAGAGCAACAATGTACAAACTCTGTTAGCGATGTAGACCTGAGTAGTCAAAGAGCAACAATGTACAAACTCTGTTAGCGATGTAGACCTGAGTAGTCAAAGAGCAACAATGTACAAACTCTGTTAGCGATGTAGACCTGAGTGGTCTAAGAGCAACAATGTACAAACTCTGCTAGCGATGCAGAGGAACTGAGACTCAGTTATTTCCATGTCACTGTACTGTTCCTAGTAATGACAAGGCAGACAAGTTGACAAAAGAAGGTGGTAAAAGATACCAGATGAATGCATATACACTCCAATGTTATTATATAGCTGAACGTCTATGCTTTGGATGGTCTAGACTCACGTGCACTCACTCAGTCGCACGGTCCAGTACCCGTTTCCACGTTATAGACTGGCCAACTCCAGTAAATCGCCCTGCAGCACGCGGATACACTGTGAGCCTAAATACGTAAGGTCACCTTTGTCTATGTTCCTGGACATGCGGGAGTACGGAGAAATGAAGGAGCGGACAGGTTGGCTAGCTGCGCTGTCGTTGAGGACGGGTAACCAATGGATCGGGCGGGCATCATCAATGCCCTCCGAGATGTGGGAAGGGGACAGGACTACGACAAACACAGATCCACGTCACTTCTTCGGATGAAAGAGATGGGAGTTAAGATGGGCACAGCCAGAAATGAGAAACTTAGTGACCGTGTAAGAAGACTTATCAACCAACATAGAACTGGAGTCGTCAGTCGCTGGACACTGAGGGAATTGCTGAGGAGGGGATCTGAGCACCTATGGACATGTTCGGAGTGCAATGATGATGACCCGCAAATAACTCAATATATAGCTGTGAAACATGGAGAACAACAAAAATGACAATCACGAAGATATAGACCTTCATTAATGGATGCCTGCGCAGGAAAAAAAAGTATGGAAATGGCAGGACAAAATCACAAATGTAGAATTATGGAATAATTAAACTAAAAAGCAGTCAAATACCAGTGGATTTATATTTCTTTATACAACGAAGACGATGGCTCTGGATAGGATACACAGCAGAAGCCAACTGAGAGTATTACACGACATATCTTTTTTGGAATCCCCAGGGGAAGAGACAAGGAGGAAGACTACAATATTTTTGGAGAAGACAGATGGAAGCAGAGATGAAGAGGATGGGGAAGACATTGAATGATATAAAAAAAAGAATAGCAAGAAACAGAACTTCGTGGAAAGTGTTTGTTGAAGGCCTATGCTCCACGGGTAGTTTGTAGAAGAAGAAGATACATGTATAACTTATGAAGAGCTTTTTGTTAGAAAGAAGTGTATGAATTTAATAGAGTACATGACACCATTGAGTACCAGAAAAGTTATATCTATTACCAGCTCAGCAGAAAAAAAGTAACAATATTTAGACTCTGAACAGGTCACAGCTGACTGAACTATCGTCTTTGTTTAACACTTTAAAACATACTGACTTTTGATAGATGTGACTGCAGAAAAGGCAACATGACTGCCGAACATCTACAACAGTTTCCCTGCACATGATGAACATAGAAAACCGGTGTGGCAGCCACCAGTGTTATGATTGGACAAGCTGTCTGGAGATATCACCGTTTTTGAGCCAGCCAATGGTTTCTTTTAGCTTATTACGACTGGCGTCTCAAAGTGCACGCATACGAAGAGCATTACGATACGTTCAGTATTCTTCTAAGGCGTCTGACTTTAGTAACGATGTTTCTTCAGTCTCGTGCAACCAATTTCCATGTCTGGCATTGATAGCACATTGTAGGCAGAAAAAATTGTAACCCAAACGCTTCTATCTGATGATTCCTCCTATTGCAAAGCTCTTTATAGTTTCCTATCATTATTATTATTGCAATTTGTGTATTCTCTGGTGGTCACAAACAAACAAAGCCGTCAGTGGCCAAAAAGCTGTGGATAGTTATGATGTAGGACAATAGCAAAATACCTCTTCGTGCGATCTTTATGCATATTAGCGTGCCTCTAGTCTGACCCACACTTCATTTCTGCTTTCCACCAGGTTACCCTTGGTCTGCCTCTCTTGACCGCCTCTCCGTAGTTCGCTTGTGCAGTTCCTGTGGTTACTTCTCGTGTGAAACAAGAACTGTTCAGCTCTAGTATCTGCCCGTTATCGCTGTGTGTGTGATCAACTTCTGTGTTGCACCTTCTAAATAATTTTTTTAAAACTGCTAATTGGCCCCCTTTTCCCCCTCTCCCAAATATTCAATGTATATTTTCCATAGGCAAGGTTTATGAAGCGATGACAGTTTTAATTTTTTTCTTCTATTTTGCAACACTAAGAAGCGGTGAAATTGACACACTTCTATCCTATCCTCATTTTGGTTTTATTCCGTGGAACTCCATGCGTAGTTTAGACTGGAAAATCTCCCTTGTTTTGTTGTTGATACCCTCGTTGCCCCCTCGTCATCTCCCACACTTCCCAGGTTCGTGAAAGTGTTCACAGTAACAGTCTCCTGGCTGTCACCTTGTCAGCTATTGGATATTTTAAATTGAAGGACACAAATGTTCAATGAATTCCAACAGACAGCGCAATAAGCACATACTGTCATTTCATAATTGCCCTGCCTACTTGTACCGTGTTTGTTTCGCGATTTTTTGAGAACATTAAGTGTCCCTTTGATTATATTAAGTGCCCCATGAGAACATTTAGTGTTCCATGAGAACATTAAATGCCCCATGAGAATATTAAGTGCCCCATGAGAACATTAAGTGCCCCATGAGAACATTAAGTGCCCATGAGAGCATAGTTACCCCATGAGAACATTAAGTGCCCCATGAGAACATAGTTACCCCATGAGAACATTAAGTGCCCCATGAGAACATTAAGTGCCCCATGAGAACATAGTTACCCCATGAGAACATTAAGTGCCCCATGAGAACATTAAGTGCCCCATGAGAACATTAAGTGCCTCATGAGAACATAGTTACCCCATGAGAACATTAAGTGCCCCATGAGAACATAGTTGCCCCATGAGAACATTAAGTGCCCCATGAGAAGATTAAGTGCCCCACGAGAACATTAAGTGCCCCATGAGAATATAGTTACCCCATGAGAACATTAAGTGCCCCATGAGAACATTAAGTGCCCCATGAGAACATAGTTACCTCATGAGAACATTAAGTGCCCCATGAGAACATTAAGTGCCCCATGAGAACATTAAGTGCCCTATGAGAACATTAAGTGCCCCATGAGAACATAGTTACCCCATGAGAACATTAAGTGCCCCATGAGAACATAGTTACCCCATGAGAACATTAAGTGCCCCATGAGAACATAGTTACCTCATGAGAACATTAAGTGCCCTATGAGAACATTAAGTGCCCCATGAGAACATTAAGTGCTCTATGAGAACATTAAGTGCCCCATGAGAACATAGTTACCCCATGAGAACATTAAGTGCCCCATGAGAACATAGTTGCCCCATGAGAACATTAAGTGCCCCATGAGAAGATTAAGTGCCCCATGAGAACATTAAGTGCCCCATGAGAACATAGTTACCCCAAGAGAACATTAAGTACCCCTTGAGAACATTAAGTACCCCATGAGAACATTAAGTACCCCATGAGAACATTAAGTACCCCATGAGAACATTAAGTACCCCATGAGAACATTAAGTACCCCATGAGAACATTAAGTGTCCCATGAGAACATTAAGTGCCCCATGAGAACATTAAGTACCCCATGAGAACATTAAGTGCTCCATGAGAACATTAAGTGCTCCATGAGAACATAGTTACCCATGAGAACATTAAGTGCCCCATGAGAACATTAAGTGCCCATGAGAACATAGTTACCCCATGAGAACATTAAGTGCCCCATGAGAACATAGTTGCCCCATGAGAACATTAAGTGCCCCATGAGAACATTAAGTACCCCATGAGAACATTAAGTACCCCATGAGAGCATTAAGTGCTCCATGAGAACATTAAGTGCCCCATGAGAACATAGTTACCCCATGAGAACATTAAGTGTCCCATGAGAACATTAAGTGCCCCATGAGAATATTAAGTGCCCCATGAGAACATAGTTGCCCCATGAGAACATTAAGTGCCCCATGAGAACATAGTTGCCCCATGAGAACATTAAGTGCCCCATGAGAACATTAAGTGCCCCATGAGAACATAGTTACCTCATGAGAACATTAAGTGCCCCATGAGAACATTAAGTGCCCCATGAGAACATTAAGTGCCCCATGAGAACATTAAGTGCCCCATGAGAACATAGTTACCCCATGAGAACATTAAGTGCCCCATGAGAACATAGTTACCCCATGAGAACATTAAGTGCCCCATGAGAACATAGTTACCTCATGAGAACATTAAGTGCCCTATGAGAACATTAAGTGCCCCATGAGAACATTAAGTGCTCTATGAGAACATTAAGTGCCCCATGAGAACATAGTTACCCCATGAGAACATTAAGTGCCCCATGAGAACATAGTTGCCCCATGAGAACATTAAGTGCCCCATGAGAAGATTAAGTGCCCCATGAGAACATTAAGTGCCCCATGAGAACATAGTTACCCCAAGAGAACATTAAGTACCCCTTGAGAACATTAAGTACCCCATGAGAACATTAAGTACCCCATGAGAACATTAAGTACCCCATGAGAACATTAAGTACCCCATGAAAACATTAAGTACCCCATGAGAACATTAAGTGTCCCATGAGAACATTAAGTGCCCCATGAGAACATTAAGTACCCCATGAGAACATTAAGTGCTCCATGAGAACATTAAGTGCTCCATGAGAACATAGTTACCCCATGAGAACATTAAGTGCCCCATGAGAACATTAAGTGCCCCATGAGAACATAGTTACCCCATGAGAACATTAAGTGCCCCATGAGAACATAGTTGCCCCATGAGAACATTAAGTGCCCCATGAGAACATTAAGTACCCCATGAGAACATTAAGTACCCCATGAGAACATTAAGTGCTCCATGAGAACATTAAGTGCCCCATGAGAACATAGTTACCCCATGAGAACATTAAGTGTCCCATGAGAACATTAAGTGCCCCATGAGAATATTAAGTGCCCCATGAGAACATAGTTGCCCCATGAGAACATTAAGTGCCCCATGAGAACATAGTTGCCCCATGAGAACATTAAGTGCCCCATGAGAACATTAAGTGCCCCATGAGAACATAGTTACCCCATGAGAACATTAAGTGCCCCATGAGAACATAGTTGCCCCATGAGAACATTAAGTGCCCCATGAGAACATTAAGTGCCCCATGAGAACATAGTTACCCCATGAGAACATTAAGTGCCCCATGAGAACATTAAGTGCCCCATGAGAACATAGTTACCCCATGAGAACATTAAGTACCCATGAGAACATTAAGTACCCCATGAGAACATAGTTACCCCATGAGAACATTAAGTGCCCCATGAGAACATTAAGTACCCCATGAGAACATAGTTACCCCATGAGAACATTAAGTGCCCCATGAGAACATTAAGTACCCCATGAGAACATAGTTGCCCCATGAGAACATTAAGTGCCCCATGAGAACATTAAGTACCCCATGAGAACATTAAGTGCCCCATGAGAACATAGTTACCCCATGAGAACATTAAGTGCCCCATGAGAACATTAAGTACCCCATGAGAACATAGTTACCCCATGAGAACATTAAGTGCCCCATGAGAACATTAAGTACCCCATGAGAACATAGTTACCCCATGAGAACATTAAGTGCCCCATGAGAACATAGTTACCCCATGAGAACATTAAGTGCCCCATGAGAACATAGTTGCCCCATGAGAACATTAAGTGCCCCATGAGAACATAGTTACCCCATGAGAACATTAAGTGCCCCATGAGAACATAGTTACCCATGAGAACATTAAGTGCCCCATGAGAACATAGTTGCCCCATGAGAACATTAAGTGCCCCATGAGAACATAGTTACCCCATGAGAACATTAAGTGTCCCATGAGAACATTAAGTGCCCCAGCCTTGTTAGCTTCTCTGGGATTGAAAACGGCACGTAAGGTAGTAGTCATAACTGCCAATGTCTGGCGGCTCAGTGCTAGGTCTTGTTCTCCTCCCATGTTATTGGTCAGTAAAATAATCTGTGATGGTTGAGTCGCTAGCGTCTGCTCGCTGCTGGCAAGAAGTGTCCGTGTTCAGTTCCCGAATGTAATTTTTTATTTTTGAGGAAACGTGACTTTGTGGTGCACATAACCGCCGGAGTACCAAATATGGAAAGTGTACCGTCTGGCGTGATAGCAAGCTCATCAGCCATTTGTTATACCGTTCATCATTGCAAAACATGCGCAATGTTTGGCATATGCTTTAATGTTGTGAAGAGAACCGTTACTACCATCAAAGTTCATGGAGAGATTTTTGTTTCATATTGAGCTCACAAGTCGGTCTGGAAGTGAGTACATCAGCTCTTTCATTGCAGTGGACAGCACAGTAAGACAGTAGATTCGCACAAGTTCACGAAAGCTAGAAATCTCCAAATGTTTGCAGCCCCAGTGTCTTATAAATCTAATGTGTATTTCATTTAACTGCAGTTCTTTTTCTTTCAAATAATTATGGTTGGCGTTACGCTCAGCGTTGCTGTCCAGTACATCCAATGTTATAAAACACGCATCTGTTTTGGGCTGGTCACCTAACATTCGACTTTTCTGATTCGATGCAAAGCTGGTCTTTTCTTTTTTTTTTTTTGTTGTTTTGGGGGAGGTGGTGTGTTCGTCTCTCTTATGGAGAGCAAGTCTTACCAAACTGGAGAAGATTTTTTTTTTTTTTTTTTTAAATTTGTTTATCTCGATTTGAATCAAGTTTTCCTTTTCATACGTGGATTGTCCTTCGATGAAAAGTTCAGTTGTCACTGATTGCTGTGATTAAGATGTCAGTGGTGGATAGGCCGTTAACTTGTCTGACTAGTTGAAGTAATTGTAGGTCTCAAAACAAGACGTGGAATCTGCGCGGCGGAGTGAGCCGTTGTGCAAGCGATGGCATGCATCACTTTTATTGTTCAATCACACTTGTCATGTCTCTACTGACGGTTAGACTATCTTCGGGAGTTGCTGTTTCTGCTTTGTTCAGCAGCTTCTCTATTTCATCTTCTTGTTCTTCTGGTTCGTCTTCATCTTCTTGTTCTTCTGGTTCGTCTTCATCTTCTTTTCTTCTAGTTCGTCTTCATGTTCTTGTTCTTCTGGTTCGTCTTCATCTTCTTGTTCTTCTGGTTCGTCTTCATCTTCTTGTTCTTCTAGTTCGCCTTCATCTTCTTGTTCTTCTGGTTCGTCTTCATCTTCTTGTTCTTCTGGTTCGTCTTCATCTTCTTGTTCTTCTGGTTCGTCTTCATCTTCTTGTTCTTCTGGTTCGTCTTCATCTTCTTGTTCTTCTAGTTCATTTTCATCTTCTTGTTCTTCTGGTTCGTCTTCATCTTCTTGGTCTTCTGGTTCGTCTTCATCTTCTTGGTCTTCTGGTTCGTCTTCATCTTCTTTTCTTCTAGTTCATCTTCATCTTCTTGTTCTTCTGGTTCGTCTTCATCTTCTTGGTCTTCTGGTTCGTCTTCATCTTCTTGGTCTTCTGGTTCGTCTTCATCTTCTTGGTCTTCTGGTTCGTCTTCATCTTCTTTTCTTCTAGTTCGTCTTCATCTTCTTGTTCTTCTGGTTCGTCTTCATCTTCTTGGTCTTCTGGTTCGTCTTCATCTTCTTTTCTTCTAGTTCGTCTTCATCTTCTTGTTCTTCTGGTTCGTCTTCATCTTCTTGGTCTTCTGGTTCGTCTTCATCTTCTTTTCTTCTAGTTCGTCTTCATCTTCTTGGTCTTCTGGTTCGTCTTCAACTTCTTGTTCTTCTAGTTCGTCTTCATCTTCTTGGTCTTCTGGTTCGTCTTCAACTTCTTGTTCTTCTAGTTCGTCTTCATGTTCTTGTTCTTCTGGTTCGTCTTCATCTTCTTGTTCTTCTGGTTCGTCTTCATCTTCTTGTTCTTCTAGTTCGCCTTCATCTTCTTGTTCTTCTGGTTCGTCTTCATCTTCTTGTTCTTCTGGTTCGTCTTCATCTTCTTTTCTTCTAGTTCGTCTTCATGTTCTTGTTCTTCTGGTTCGTCTTCATCTTCTTGTTCTTCTAGTTCGTCTTCATCTTCTTGTTCTTCTAGTTCGCCTTCATCTTCTTGTTCTTCTGGTTCGTCTTCATCTTCTTGTTCTTCTGGTTCGTCTTCATCTTCTTGTTCTTCTGGTTCGTCTTCATCTTCTTGTTCTTCTGGTTCGTCTTCATCTTCTTGTTCTTCTAGTTCATTTTCATCTTCTTGTTCTTCTGGTTCGTCTTCATCTTCTTGGTCTTCTGGTTCGTCTTCATCTTCTTTTCTTCTAGTTCGTCTTCATCTTCTTGTTCTTCTGGTTCGTCTTCATCTTCTTGGTCTTCTGGTTCGTCTTCATCTTCTTGGTCTTCTGGTTCGTCTTCATCTTCTTGGTCTTCTGGTTCGTCTTCATCTTCTTGGTCTTCTGGTTCGTCTTCATCTTCTTGGTCTTCTGGTTCGTCTTCATCTTCTTTTCTTCTAGTTCGTCTTCATCTTCTTGTTCTTCTGGTTCGTCTTCATCTTCTTGTTCTTCTTCACTTCCTCATTTTCCGTTCGCCATGCCTCGAGGGAAAGTGCATGTGTTGTATATTGCTGTACTTTTGACCACTGCTGTTATTTTGTTCTAGTGTTTCTGATATTCCTTTCATCCACCACCTCTCATGGATGATTCTGGCAATATTTGAATGGCAAGATATGAGATTGAAAGTGGTAAAAATGGCATCGCAATATCTCACTCTTTTCTTTTGCTTCTATTATTTTCTAGCTTCAAATAAAATTCATTTTCGAATGTTGTTGCGCGGTGTCTTTTATTCGATCTAGGCACAGAAGTATTTTCTGCTAGACTTTCAGCAGTCCGACGTTTCCTCAACAATCTAACACTAATGAAGAAATTACAAAGAAATTTGAGCTAAAGTGGGGTTTATTGTACGAAGAATGAAAATAAATGTGTGTACAGTGTAATTGTGTGTGAAGCTTAATTATGAGACATCCTGCCTGATGCGCCTCTCTGCTGATCCCTGTCATTTTGGTGAGAGTACCTACACAATACGGTTGCTATTCGTGAGTGGTAGTGTACAGTACATGTGAGTTCACTCTGGATATCTGGAAAATATGTTGCTGGATGTGCGAGTGTTTATAATGGTGAAACCATTAAAGAAATGCCGCTTCTGTAACAGTGAATAAGTAAAGTACCCCCGTCACGCCAAGTGGCGTATAGGGAATATGGTGTTAGTGACCATAAATTTTACAGACCTTCGGTGCATGTTTTTAGGGTAATGTGGTCGGTATTACGCCCGTGTCGCTTCACTTTCTCAGAAAAAAATCCAGTACCCATTAAAGGCTGGGTGAACCCGTAAGCCGTCTGTTGGGATCGAACCCTACCACTTGTCCTTTGTAGTCCAGTTCACTAACCACTGAGCTATCGCGGCTACCTTGTAACAGTGAATGGGACACCCATTTTGTGTGTGTGTGTGTGTGCGCGCGCATGTGCGTGTATGTGTTATATTTAGTTTTGATGTTGTTGTTTTTTTTAAACAACTCTGTTTCTTCTGGATTCATAATTAATCCCACTAATGTTTATAGCTGATTCCAGTTTTTAACAAATGAATCATACGCATATTTTGCACTTTATTCTAATCCATATTTAAAAAAAAAGTTGTATTTGAAAGCGTTCCAGCTTTGTGCTATTTTCATTCACTGACTTTCCTATATTTTCTTATCTTTACTGTTTCTACTTCCTACTTTAATAGTTTGACTTTTTTTATATCTTTCAAGCCGCGTGTATTTGTTCTAAGTTTCATAACGTTTGGTCCATGAATGTTGCCGGTTCCGTTGACTGTTTTCGTCTCTTCGTTTCTATTTTATTCCCTCTGAGATTTTAGATGAATGTGCCACCGTCTTGCTGGGCCTGCTGCGTTTAGGAGCCAATTTTAACCCAGTGCGGACAGACTAGTCGAATTGATCAGCGTGAACATAGAAAGATATACAAGACATAACGTTAGGGAGCTTGTCTAGGAAAAGAATGAGACCAGCAGCTAGACAACGCTACATACGAGATGTGTTATATAAAGAAATGAGTAAAAAAAAAATCTTGTTGACATAATGTAAATGTGATATAAGAGATTCCTTCCAGTCAACTTCAATTGTGCTTACATTATATGTTGCACTAGTTTACTTACTGTTAGTTGAGGACTTTTTTTTTCTTCTAACACTGCTATATCTTAATCACGCTTTGACAGTGATTTCACTTTTATTCACAACTTTTAAAGCTAATATGTTATAGTTATTATGGCTAAATTTAGATGTGTGTTGTTCTTTGGATCATCTTTATTAAATAATCACCAGTCATCAACTGATTCCCTACCTCCCCTCCACATCCATCCCTTTCTCCCCTCCACATCCATCCCTACCTCCCCTCCACATTCATTCCTACCTTCCCTCCACATCCATCCCTACCTTCCCTCCACATCCATCCCTACCTTCCCTCCACATCCATCCCTACCTTCCCTCCACATCCATCCCTACCTTCCTCCACATCCATCCCTACCTCCCCTCCACATCCATCCCTACCTTCCCTCCACATCCATCCCTACCTCCCCTCCACATCCATCCCTACCTTCCTCCACATCCATCCCTACCTCCCCTCCACATCCATCCCTACCTTCCCTCCACATCCATCCCTACCTCCCCTCCACATCCATCCCTACCTCCCCTCCACATCCATCCCTACCTTCCCTCCACATCCATCCCTACCTCCCCTCCACATCCATCCCTACCTCCCCTCCACATCCATCCCTACCTCCCTCCACATCCATCCCTACCTCCCCTCCACATCCATCCCTACCTCCCCTCCACATCCATCCCTACCTCCCCTCCACATCCATCCCTACCTCCCCTCCACATCCATCCCTACCTTCCCTCCACATCCATCCCTACCTTCCCTCCACATCCATCCCTACCTTCCCTCCACATCCATCCCTACCTTCCCTCCACATCCATCCCTACCTTCCTCCACATCCATCCCTACCTCCCTCCACATCCATCCCTACCTCCCTCCACATCCATCCCTACCTCCCCTCCACATTCATTCCTACCTTCCCTCCACATCCATCCCTACCTCCCCTCCACATCCATCCCTACCTTCCCTCCACATCCATCCCTACCTCCCCTCCACATCCATCCCTACCTTCCCTCCACATCCATCCCTACCTTCCCTCCACATCCATCCCTACCTTCCCTCCACATCCATCCCTACCTTCCCTCCACATCCATCCCTACCTTCCCTCCACATCCATCCCTACCTCCCCTCCACATTCATTCCTACCTTCCCTCCACATCCATCCCTACCTCCCCTCCACATCCATCCCTACCTTCCCTCCACATCCATCCCTACCTCCCCTCCACATCCATCCCTACCTTCCCTCCACATCCATCCCTACCTTCCCTCCACATCCATCCCTACCTTCCCTCCACATCCATCCCTACCTTCCCTCCACATCCATCCCTACCTTCCCTCCACATCCATCCCTACCTTCCCTCCACATCCATCCCTACCTTCCCTCCACATCCATCCCTACCTCCCCTCCACATCCATCCCTACCTTCCCTCCACATCCATCCCTACCTTCCCTCCACATCCATCCCTACCTTCCCTCCACATCCATCCCTACCTTCCCTCCACATCCATCCCTACCTCCCCTCCACATCCATCCCTACCTTCCCTCCACATCCATCCCTACCTTCCCTCCACATCCATTCTTCCTCATATCTCTCTCTCTCCCACGTGTAAGTTTTACTGTATAAAAATAACTTTTAAAACATTATTTTATGACGTATATACTCGCTCTCTCTCTCTCTCTCTCTCTCTCTCTCTCTCTTTCTCTTACTCATTGAAGCACGAATGTAACCTAACACGGCCATATCGTTGCGTGAGGAAGTCTCCCCCACCCATTTGACGATTGTTATTTAGTATATGTCAGCAACAGAAGCAACCATATCTCGTTGCTCAAACTAAGCTTCCTTACAATTGTGCCTCAATTGTTTCCCCTTTGGTATTTCTAATTTCACCGAAAGGGTGACTAGTCACATTAGTCACCACGCAACGCCCAGTGTAAACAAAATATATATACACATGAAAAAAACCCATTACGCAACATTTTTACGCCAAATGTTAAGCTTTGTAAACAATCTGTTTGTTGTGAGACAGACACAGTTGTAGAAGTATCACATTGTTACTTTCATTTATTTCCCCCTCTCAACGCTACTTCAACTACTGCTACCACAGTTTCAAGTTCCACAGAAACTCCTACAGAGCTCAGACGGCCACGAGTATACGGAATCCTCTTTATCGATCGGTGAACGTCTGATTAGTGCTAAGATTGGATAAAATAACGTTATTTGTATGTTTTGATGGAAGGGATAAAGTCAGTCGCATTTTTATTGATACCCCGTCATTCTCTATTATTGCTATCAGGTTTTAATGGCTATTTAACGACGGTTATATTACTTTGCTACACACACCAGCGACAAGTGTGGCTGGAAGATTGACTGGTTGCCTAATGCATATTAACTATTTATATCTCAAAAATCACAGGATTTGAGTGGCTAAGACGCACGTCATCACCATGGTGTGACGTTCAGAGCATTTTGCTGTCAAATGTTTGAATACCCATAGCTGCTTTATGAAGAGACAGACACACACGCACGCACACGCGTTTATTGAAATCTAAAACTAAGAAAAAATGGGGTCCCATTGTGTTAAGGAAGGTATTAACAGCAAGGATGAGCACGCCCGTTATTTTAAAATAAGACACAACACTGTGTAGTTTTATATTTCTCTCTTCTAAGATGTTTTGAGTATCCTTTATCTCTTAAAATATTAACTAATTAATCTGACCATTTTTTTCATGGATTAATTAGGATGAGAAAGGGGCATACGTTGACTATATGATCAGAAGAGATGACCAGACTCACACAAAAAACCCTCAGTTTGGAAATAACTGGAATAAGAAATAGAGGCTTACTTCGAGATACACCGAGAAGGCACTGACAAGAACAGAAATTATAGCAGGCATCGACTCCTTAGATTGAGGAAGCTCGTCTAGAATAAAAACTTATGGTGAAGTACACATGCTCGCTCTGTATGGCCTCTGACGTCATTGTGAGGACGTAAAGTATACAATGTCAAGGCTAATGGAATCACTAACAATGCAACATCGACTGGGATGAAGTGTGCCATAGAGTGACTGAGGTAGGAGCTAACTAATTTGTATCAAAAGTATCATCACCGGACAATGCAACCAAAAGACTACACTCATATACAATGTGGAGGATGAATATTAGTAGTTGTCTATCTCCCAACTAGCAGGAATAAAATAAAACTCTGCTCAGCCAAAAAGACCCACGAGAAACATTTCAAAGAGGCCAGCAATTAAAGAGAGCTTCTAAACATCCGAAAAAATCAATCGACATTTTTCTGCCATATCATGAGAAGAGGAAAGTTTGAATAGGTGGTAACTATTGTACAGGGAAAGGGAGATAGCGCACGGCAAAGAGAGAAGATGCTGGATAACTTGGTGTCCTGGCAATGTAAACAGTCAACGGACGGCAAAGAGAGAAGATGCTGGATAACTTGGTGTCCTGGCAATGTAAACAGTCAACGGACGGCAAAGAGAGAAGATGCTGGATAACTTGGTGTCCTGGCAATGTAAACAGTCAACGGACGGCAAAGAGAGAAGATGCTGGATAACTTGGTGTCCTGGCAATGTAAACAATCAACGGACGGCAAAGAGAGAAGATGCTGGATAACTTGGTGTCCTGGCAATGTAAACAGTCAACGGACGGCAAAGAGAGAAGATGCTGGATAACTTGGTGTCCTGGCAATGTAAACAGTCAATAATATAATTGAAGCGATGCAATTTGGACAGAGAATTGTGAAAGGACATGACACATGATGATGATGATGAATTCTTGAACTTAGGTAAGGCGAGATCGAATGCCTAGCGCTATCGGAGATGTAGTTGACGTTTTCCTGTGAGTTTTCCTGAGCAAGTGAAAGAACTTTTGGTTGATGAAAATCACAATGTCCAGGCAAACAATAACAGTAGTAGTGTGTTAGACACTGACATTGACAAGTTTTCAGAAATTGTTTCAGAGACGGTCACCAGCGTGCTGGCTAAGGTTCCTACACTGTGTTGAAATATTTCCGTGTAATCTGTCAAGAATCTGGAGGGCGTATCGTTAAACGCTTTAAGAAAGAGTACAGTGATGATAACCCTCTATACTCTATACAATAACAAATATAGTAAGCTATTTATATCATCATCATTGAGTGCCGTCTCCGCAACGAAGGTTGGCTACCATGGAGCGCCATTTTGCTCTATCTCTTGCTTTGATGGTGCAGGTTGTCATCGGTTGATTTGTCCATCTTTTGATGTTACTCGTCCATGTTAATTTTGGTCTGCCTCTGCCTCTTTTACCTATTTATATAGTTCAGCTTTAATTCGCTAGGAAACATCATTGAAAAAAAAAATGTTGATGAGAGCGTTTCCCCGGAACTAAAGAGACACCACTTGCGTACCGTCCGGTTAAAATTACAATCTCTCTCACACAGACAATGGAACTGTTTCTGGGGGAAATCCCGCCATCTTGTTTATCGCGTCATTACGTCTGCAATGCCACTAGGCCGACCACGTGCTGTTACCATGGTCCTCATCTAGTCCCTGACATTTCCTTTCTCCCACTTGCCAACTAGGATTAAGGACGCTAATAAACCCTGTATTCCGACACCCCTCAGTCTGCCTTTAGTTCATTATATATAGACTTTCATTACTATACCCATCTTAGGGATGCTATAGTTGAAGGGGGTATTTTTGTTTGTTTCAAATTTAACCTGAGATACCAAATTTGGCTAATAATTAAAAGAAATAAATCAGTTTCCCTTCTCTCTCATCGAAACATATGTTGCTTATCACATTTGTTCTATTCTCAACATCAACGGACGGCTAGCTCGAAACTTGAGGAGGTCAGGATGTGAAACCGAACTATTAGGTTGACCTTTAACCAGATAATTGGCAACATAAACATTACTGCAGGCTATGTAAAATAATTCCTTCAATTATTGCTATCAATTATCATAATTATAATATCATCATAGTATCTTAGGTATTTGCACTGTGTAAGTTATAAAAAGAGATAGAGCTCTTATGTAGAGCCATGACTAATGTAAAGGCAGATCTTGGAAAGCTCCTGGCAAAAGCAACATACAAAGAATTAGACAACATAGTAAAAAGTTCAGTAAGAAGAGATACAAGAGCTTATATAGACAATTTGGCAGAGAAAGCAGAGACAGGAGACAGCAGAACTCTTTATACTGTACAAAAGATGCTGACAAACACCTATACATCCAGTGGAACACCAATTGTAGACAAATATGGATTAATGCTAACAACAAGCGCAGACATAAAAGCCCGTTGGGCGGAACACTTCAAAGAAATTCTTAACCGTCCACTACCCCCACACTTTAATAGATTTTGAAGCTGAAACACTAGTAGCAGAATTAGATGTAAATTTAGATTATCTTCACCTTGAGCGAAATAGAAATCACCTTAAAGCGTATGGCCAATAACAAGGCTGCTGGAGAGGATAAGTTAACAGCTGAGATCCTCAAGGCAATTGATAGCCATAATTTAATACATCTCCAGAAAATGTTCAACATCATTTGGAAAGCAGAGAAGACGCCTCATAAATGGAAAAAAGTAATCATTGTTAAGATTCCAAAAATGGGCAATCTTAGAGATTGTAACAACTGGAGAGGCGTGACACTTTTGTCAGTTACCCAAAGTTATTCTGCAAAATCATCCTAAATAGAATAAAGGATTCAATAGATACATTAATGCGCGAAGAACAGGCTGGGTTTAAAAAAAGGAGAAGCTGCCTTGACCACATTTTTACTCTACGACTTATATTGGAGGAACACATTGAAAAGCAAAAAGCTTTTGTACTTAACTTCAATTACTTCAAAAAAGCATTTGACAGTATTCATCGAGATTCTTTGTGGAAAATTCTGAAGCAATATGGCTTACCATCAAAAAATCATAAATATTATCAAAGACATGTATGATGGTTGCTAAATGAGAATGAAAATGCTAAAAGAGTCAATGCAACAAACATCAAAAGAGTTCATACCACCAGTGAGGACAAATTCAAGAAAGAAATGGATGACAGATGATATTTTGCAGCTAATGGATACACGAAGAAGAAATAAAGAAAATAAAGATGAGTATAAGAGATTAAATAAAGAAATTGTAGTAAAATGCAATGAAGCAAAAGAAGCATGGCTAAAAGAGAGATGCAAAGAGATCGAATTGCAACATAAAGGAGATGCTAAAGCTCTATACAAACAAATTGAGGAATTAACAGGAAGAAAAACACAATAAAAAACTGGATGTTTAAGATCAAAGAAAGGAGAACTGTTGATTGATCAAGAAAACATAAGGGAACGATGGACAGAATACATTAAGGATCTTTATAATGATGAACGAACGGAAGTAAATATTAAGGATAATGGAGAAGGACCAGAAATACTCAGAGAAGAAGTGGAAGACGCCTTGCGCAATATGAAAGCAGGCAAAGCTCTTGGACCAGATAATATAACTAAAGAAGAGATTGAAGCCATGTGAGATTTTGGAATAGAAATAATAACAAAAATATTGAATGATATCTACAACAGCGGATATATACCAGACGACATGCTCAAATCAATATTCATAGCCCTACCAAAGAAATCATGTGAAGAGTGCGAAACAAAATCAGTCCAGAAATTAGCGATGAACAGTGTGGTTTTGTTAGAGATAAAGGAACAAGCAATGCCATTTATATCATAAGATCTTTAGTAGAAAAAGCCATAGAGGTGAAAACAGATCTATACCTTTGTTTCATAGATTACACCAAGGCATTTGACAAAGTAAAGCACCAAGAAATAATCAAAATTTTAGAAAGCATAAACATAGACAGCAAAGATCTAAGAATAATAAAGAACATGTACTGGCAACAAACAGCGGCCATAAGAACTGGAAACCAATTGGGAATGGTTCAACAAATAAAACAGGGTGTTAGACAAGGTTGTATGCTGTCACCAGATTTGTTTAATATTTATAGTGAGATTATTTTAAGATACATAGGGGCATGCATGGAATAACAATTGGAGGTCATCATATAAATAATCTAAGGTATGCTGATGATACAGTCTTAATCGCTAAGAGTGAAAATGAGTTACAAGAAATGTTGGACATTAAAGTGAAAGAAAGCAAAAATAAAGAACTCAGCCTCAATAGCAAAAAGACAGAGGTAATAGTAACAACACAGAAAAAGACATCACCTCAGTGCAAAATAAAGACACGTGGAACAATATTAAAACAGGTAAATGAATTTAAATATTTGGGAACTTTGTTAACCTCAGACGGAAGATGTACAAAAGAGGTGAGGTGCAGAATGGCTCAGGCAAAAGCAGCTTTCCAAAAAATAAGGAAAATACTATGCAATCCATTTTTGACAATAGAAACAAGAAAAAGAGTTCTTAAATGTTACGTAGAGCCAGTCTTAACATATGGATGCGAGTCATGGACAATAGGACAACAGACAAGAAAATCACTGGAGTCTGTAGAAATGTGGTTTTACAGAAGAATGTTCAGAAT
This sequence comes from Megaustenia siamemsis, assembly GCA_032433765.1. Lineage (NCBI taxonomy): Eukaryota > Metazoa > Mollusca > Gastropoda > Stylommatophora > Ariophantidae > Megaustenia > Megaustenia siamemsis. Next base: position 25,118,653 of record JAVIAB010000050.1, read on the forward strand.
ACCATGGACAGCTAAGAAGAGTAATGAAGATGTTCTGAGAGAGGTCAAAGCAAAAAGAGAGCTAATTTCCAATGTTAGGAGGAGATAGTCATCATTTTTTGGCCATGTAATGAGAAGAGAACAACTGGAATATATTGTAACAACTGGAAAAATTGAGGGACGAAGAGATAGAGGGAAGCAAAGAGAAAAAATAACAGACAGCTTAAGAGAATGGCTTGGCAGAAGGTCAACAACAGAAATGATATAAATAGCTGCCGAGATCGAAAGTTGTGGAGAGACATGATCACCTACGCCACTAGGCCCGGTACTTGATGATGATGATGATGGTTACACATGTGCAGTTCGAACAGAGGAAGGACTGAGCGAATGTTTCTCAATAGAAACTGGGGTTAAACAAGGATGTATTTTATCGCCCTTGTTATTTGGAGTTGTTATGGAGATAATGAAAAAAATGCTGCGCTGGTAATAAAGGCATCGAATGGATACAAGGAGACCATTTGGAGGACCTCAACTTTGCTGATGACATAGTTCTCATCAGCAGTCAGATAAAAACGATGCAGGAAAATACAAATGAACTATCATCAATAGCCAGCAAAATTGGGCTTGAGATCAATCATGAAAAGACTAAAGTCATGAAAAGCTTAATTCCAACAGGGGACAAAATATACATGGAAAGCAAACCAGTAGAAGAGATCGATCACTTTATCTATCTTGGAAGTCACAATTGATCGGGAAGGGAATACAAGCAAAGAAGTTAGGATCAGAATAGCTAAAGCAGCAATGTCTTTCAGAGCCTTGAAAAGTTGTGGAAATCAAAACTCATCAGCACAAACACAAAACTTAGACTATTCAAATCAAATGTACTATCAACCCTTACGTATGCGTGTGAAAGCTGGAAAACAACAAGAGATATAGAAACAAAGTTGAACGCATTCGAAAATAAATGTCTAAGGAAAATACTTGGTATAGCGTGGAACGAATTCAAAATAAACGAGGAAATTAGAGAAATCGCCAATCAACCACTAATATCTTCAGTAATAAAGAAAAGACGATGGTCATATGTTGGACATGTGATGAGAAGAGATAATAACCGAATAGCAAAGCAAGCCCTCAGTGGGAAACAACAGGTAAGAGAAAAAGAGGAAGACCCAGAGAGACACTGAGAAGAACATTGATGAGAGAGGCAAAAGGAGCAGGAATCGGCTCCCTCAATGAGATAGAGCTGCTTGCACAGAACAGAAACAAATGGCGAGATTTGATAAAATATCTTTAAAAGAATTGAAAACTGCTAGAACAAAAAATTCAGATAAGAGAAGGAGTATCTTGGTCTACGCTACGGCTCGAAAGGTTGATGGTAGTGATGTTATAAAAAACAGTTTTGCTTTTCATTAACATCTCTTACAGTTTGTTAAAATTTTATTATAAAGAGACGCATCGCAGTGGGCGCTAGATAAGACAACCTCCTATTGTCTCTATTTCTGTAAGTTTCGAAAGATATAGAGTACCGTCTTATTAGTTCTGTTATGATGGAAATTATAAGCTGATTGGAAAAATAGGCTGTCATGTTGATAGATGCTTTTGTACGGTTGTAGTAGGTTTGTCCAAGCATAAGCTGCATACAGAAACAACAACTGATTAGCCCATCCGGAAAGAATGCTATGTTATTGAATTATTGAGTTGTGTGCGGGTCATCATCATTGCACTTCGAACATGTCCATAGGTGCTCAGATCCCCTCCTCAGCAAGTCCCGCAGTGTTCAACGACTGATGATTCCAGTTCTGTGTTGGTTGATAAGTCTTCTTACACGGCCACCAAGTTTCTCATTTCTGGCTGTGCTCATCTTAACTCCCATTTCCATGATCCGAAGAAGTGACGTGGATCTGTGTTTGTCGAAGTCCTAAGTTATGCTATTCCATATCATACAAAGTATATATTAAAAGGAGAGAACAGCAAGAGGCAGACCCACCCAGAGTAAGATGGACAGACAACATCAAAGAAATATTACAACCACATCAATTGGCAATGAGTCAAGCCGCCAAAATGGCGAGAACCAGAACTTTGTATCTCCCTCACACCCTCACGGGTACAAAAGAATATCAGGAAAGAAATAGATGTTGCATGTGTAATATGCGAACAATGTGCCATTTATAACTTACTACTTTTAGGCTTAGCAGACCAGAGGGGATGTCATCGCCACGCCTGGAGACATCATACTTAGTCTGGAGACATCATACCCAGCCTGGAGACATCATACCCAGCCTGGAGACATCATACTTAGTCTGGAGACATCATACTCAGTCTGGAGACATCATACCCAGCCTGGAGACATCATACCCAGCCTGGAGACATCATACTTAGTCTGGAGACATCATACCCAGCCTGGAGACATCATACTTAGTCTGGAGACATCATACCCAGCCTGGAGACATCATACTTAGTCTGGAGACATCATACCCAGCCTGGAGACATCATACTTAGTCTGGAGACATCATACCCAGCCTGGAGACATCATACCCAGCCTGGAGACATCATACTTAGTCTGGAGACATCATACTCAGTCTGGAGACATCATACCCAGCCTGGAGACATCATACTCAGCCTGGAGACATCATACTTAGCCTGGAGACATCATACCAAGCCTGGAGACATCATACTCAGTCTGGAGACGTCATACCCAGCCTGGAGACATCATACTCAGCCTGGAGACATCATACCCAGCCTGGAGACATCACACTCAGCCTGGAGACATCATACTCAGCCTGGAGACGTCATACTTAGTCTGGAGACATTATACTCAGCCTGGAGACATCATACCCAGCCTGGAGACGTCATACTCAGCCTGGAGACGTCATACTCAGCCTGGAGACATCATACCCAGATTGGAGACATCATATTCAGCCTGGAGACATCATACTCAGCCTGGAGACGTCATACTCAGTCTGGAGACGTCATACTCAGCCTGGAGACATCATACTCAGTCTGGAGACATTATACTCAGCCTGGAGACATCATACTCAGCCTGGAGACATCATACTCAGCCTGGAGACATCATACTCAGCCTAGAGACATCGTACTCAGCCTGGAGACATCATACCCAGCCTGGAGACATCATACTCAGCCTGTAGACATTTTACCCAGCCTGGAGACGTCATACTCAGTCTGGAGACATCATACTCAGCCTGGAGACATCATACTCAGCCTGGAGACATTATACTCAGCCTGGAGACATCATACCCAGCCTGGAGACATCATACCCAGCCTGGAGACATCATACCCAGCCTGGAGACATCACACTCAGCCTGGAGACATCGTACTCAGCCTGAAGACATCGTACTCGGCATGAAAATCATACTCAGTCTGGAGACATCATACTCAGCCTGGAGATATCATACTCAGCCTGGAGACATCATACTCAGCCTGTAGACATCATACTCAGCCTGAAGACATCATACTCAGCCTGGAGACGTCATATTCAGCCTGGAGACGTCATACTCAGCCTGGAGACATCATACTCAGCCTGGAGACATCATACTCAGCCTGGAGACATCATACTCAGCCTGGAGACGTCATACTCAGCCTGGAGACGTCATACTTAGCCTGGAGACGTCATACTCAGTCTGGTATCCAGGGAACGCCTGGAACGTTTCGTTCCAGAAAGGGAATCCAACCGTGGTTTTAAAAGATTGCTCTGTTCAAGTCAAATGTTTCAGGCGAAAGGTATCGCAGCTTGGTTGTAAACAGCGTAACTGACGTCCTTTTTGTGGGGAATCGAGAAGAAGAATGGACGCAAGTGTTTATGATAATATACTTTTAAAAAAGTTATGCTTTTCTTTATTGCAGAATTCCACGTGCGGTACTCCAGTGAATTTGAAGGTTGACGAGAAAGGGTATATTTTATACTGGAAGGACCAGAATAAGGTATGTTATTACCAGTAGACTAATAGTGGACTAATTGTATGTTATTACCAGTAGACAAATAGTGGACTAATTGTGTGTTATTACCAGTAGACAAATAGTGGACTAATTGTATGTTATTACCAGTAGACTAATAGTGGACTAATTGTATGTTATTACCAGTAGACTAATAGTGGACTAATTGTATGTTATTACCAGTAGACTAATAGTGGACTAATTGAATGTTATTACCAGTAGACAAATAGTGGACTAATTGTATGTTATTACCAGTAGACTAATAGTGGACTAATTGTATGTTATTACCAGTAGACTAATAGTGGACTAATTGTATGTTATTACCAGTAGACAAATAGTGGACTAATTGAATGTTATTACCAGTAGACTAATAGTGGACTAATTGTATGTTATTACCAGTAGACTAATAGTGGACTATCTATCTATTGACCTTTCGAGCCGTAACCGGCCCATAGGGCGTAGACCAAGATACACCTTCTCCTATATGAATTTTTGTTCTAGCAGTTTTCTTTTAAAGATATTTTATCAAATCTCGCCATCTGTCTCTGTTCTGTGCAAGCAGTTCTATCTCATTGAGGGAGCCGATTCCTGCTGCTCTTGCCTCTCTCATCAATGTTCTTCTCAGTGTCTCCCTGGGTCTTCCTCTTTTTCTTTTACCTGTTGTTTCCCATATGAGGGCTTGCTTTGCTATTCGATTATTATCTCTTCTCATCACATGTCCAACGTATGACCATCGTCTTTTCTTTATTACTGAAGATATTAGTGGTTGATTGGCGATTTCTCTAATTTCCTCGTTTGTTTTGAATTCGTTCCATTCTATACCAAGTATTTTCCTTAGACATTTATTTTCGAATGCGTTCAACTTTGTTTCTATATCTCTTGTTGTTTTCCAGCTTTCACACGCATACGTAAGGGTTGATAGTACATTTGATTTGAATAGCCTAAGTTTTGTGTTTGTGCTAATGAGTTTTGATTTCCACAACTTTTCAAGGCTTCTGAAAGACATTGCTGCTTTAGCCAGTCTGATTCTAATTTCTTTGCTCGTATCCCCTTCTCGATCAATGTGACTTCCAAGATAGATGAAGTGATCGATCTCTTCTACTGGTTTGTTTTCCATGTATATTTTGTCACTTGTTGGAATTAAACTTTTCATGACTTTAGTCTTTTCATGATTGACCTCAAGCCCAATTTTGCTGGCTGTTGATGATAGTTCATTTGTGTTTTCCTGCATCGTTTTTATCTGATTGCTGATGAGAACTATGTCATCAGCAAAGTCCAGGTCCTCCAAATGGTCTCCTTGTATCCATTCGATGCCTTTATTACCAGTGCAGCATTTCTTCATTATGAAGTCCATAACAATTCCAAATAACAAGGGCGATAAAATACATCCTTGTTTAACCCCAGTTTCTATTGGGAAACATTCGCTCAGTCCTTCCTCTGTTCGAACTGCACATGTGTAACCATCATACATGTCTTTGATAATATTTATGATTTTTGATGGTAAGCCATACTGCTTCAGAATTTTCCACAAAGAATCTCTATGAATACTATCAAATGCTTTTTTGAAGTCGATGAAGTTAAGTACAAAAGGTTTTTGCTTTTCAATGTGTTCCTCCAATATAAGTCGTAGAGTGAAAATGTGGTCAAGACAGCTTCTCCCTTTTCTAAACCCAGCCTGTTCTTCACGCATTACTGTATCTATTGAATCTTTTATTCTATTTAGGATGATTTTACAGAATAATTTTGAGGCAACTGACAAAAGTGTCACGCCTCTCCAATTGTTACAATCTCTAAGATTGCCCTTTTTGGGATCTTAACAATGATTCCTTTTTTCCATTTATGAGGCGTCTTCTCTGTTTTCCAAATGATGTTGAACATTTTTTGGAGATGTATTAAATTATGGCTATCAATTGCCTTGAGGATCTCAGCTGTTAACTTATCCTCTCCAGCAGCCTTGTTATTGGTCATTAGCTTTAAGGTGGTTTCTATTTCACTCAAGGTGAAGTCATCTAAATTTACATCTAATTCTGCTGCTGGTGTTTCAGCTTCAAAATCTATTAAACTGTGAGGTAGTGGACGGTTAAGAATTTCTTTGAAGTGTTCCGCCCAACGGGCTTTTATGTCTGCGCTTGTTGTTAGCATTAATCCAGATTTGTCTAGAATTGGTGTTCCACTGGATGTATAGGTGTTTGTCAGCATCTTTTGTACAGTATAAAGAGTTCTGCTGTCTCCTGTAATTGCAGCTGTCTCTGCTTTCTCTGCCAAGTTGTCTATATAAGCTCTTGTATCTCTTCTTGCCGAACTTTTCACTTTGTTGTCTAATTCTTTGTATGTTGCTTTTGCCAGAACCTTTCCAAGATCTGTCTTTACATTAGTCATGGCTCTCTTCGCTTCTCTTCTTTCTTTGATGTATTTCCATGTGGTGTCTGAGATCCAAGCTCGTTTTTCCATTTTCTTCAGTCCAGCACTTGCTTCTGCTGCTGTCATTAGTATTTTGCTCTGTGAGTCCCACATTTCATTGATATCTAAGTCTATTTCACCAAGTGCTGAATAACAATTACTTAGCTCTATGTTAAACTTTTCCTTTATTGCTTCATCTTTCAGTTTATGACTATCAATTTTATGTGTAATTGACCTCTTCTGTTGGTTTCTAAATTTTAATCTTATTTTCCCAATGCACAGGTTGTGGTCACTATTAACATCAGCACCTCTGTATGCTCTTACATCTATTAATGATGATCTGAATTGTTGTTTAATACATAGGTGGTCAATTTGATTTGATGTTCTATCATCAGGAGATATCCATGTTGTTTTGTGGATATTTTTATGTGGAAATAATGTCCCACCTATAACTAAATTTTCTATTAAACATAATTCTATTAATCTTTCTCCATTCTGACTTGTTGTATTACAGCCTTCTCTCCCCATCACATGTTCCACTCCTGCGTTATCTTGTCCTACTTTGGCGTTGAAGTCTCCCATTACAATTAAAAGATCGTGTTTTGGTATTTTGTTTATAAGTTGTTGCAGTTGGTTATAAAAATCATCCTTAACTTCATCATCAGCTTCGTTAGTAGGCGCATAACATTGAATAATTGAAAGTCTTCCATGTTTTGTTTTGTATCGTGTTCGTATCAGACGGCTATTTACCGGTTCCCATTCTAATAAACTTCTTGCAGCTTTGTCTGTCATCATTATGCCTACTCCTTCACGGTGTTTTCCATCTTCCCTTCCAGAAAAAACTACTATTTTATTATCAATAGATCTCCTACCTGTTCCAGGCCAACGCATTTCGCTTAATCCTAAAATATCTAGATCGTATCTGTCCATCTCGCTCGCGACCTGTGCATGTTTCGTCGGAGCGGCCATTGTTCGCACATTCCAGAATCCTATTTTTGTTGTTGTTTTAGGGCCGAAAAACTATCACTACTATCTACTGCTAATTTACACATTCTGTATCAGGTCTACGTTTCATTAACATCGTTTTTACGATAGCGGCTTGTTAAACCTCTGATCAACGGTTCTATACCAAGCCGGAGAAAATAATTCCTCCATTTTGGAAACAACCGGAAACAATCGGTGGACTAATAAAAAAACAAATAGTGGACTAATTGTATGTTATTACCAGTAGACTAATAGTGGACTATTTGTATGTTATTACCAGTAGACTAATAGTGGACTAATTGTATGTTATTACCAGTAGACTAATAGTGGACTCATTGTATGTTATTACCAGTAGACTAATAGTGGACAAATTCTATGTTATTACAGTAGACAAATAGTGGACAAATTCTATGTTATTACCAGTAGACCAATAGTAGACAAATTCTGTGTTATTACCAGTAGACTAATAGTGGACAAATTCTATGTTATTACCAGTAGACAAATAGTGGACAAATTCTATGTTATTACCAGTAGACTAATAGTGGACTTATTGTATGTTATTACCAGTAGACTAATAGTGGACTAATTGTATGTTATTACCAGTAGACTAATAGTGGACTAATTGTATGTTATTACCAGTAGACAAATACTGGACAAATTCTATGTTATTACCCGTAGACAATAGTAGACAAATGGTATGTTATTACCAGTAGACTAATAGTGGAAACATTCTATTTTATTACTAGTAGACTAATAGTGCACAAATGGTATGTTATTACCAGTAGACTAATAGTTGACACATTTTTTTATGTTGCCTGTAGACATATAGTGGAGAAATGATGTTACATGATGTTGGCTGTAGACATATAGTGGAGAAATGATGTTACATGATGTTGGCTGTAGACATATAGTGGAGAAATGATGTTACATGATGTTGGATGTAGACATATAGTGGAGAAATGATGTTACATGATGTTGGCTGTAGACATATAGTGGAGAAATGATGTTACATGATGTTGGCTGTAGACATATAGTGGAGAAATGATGTTACATGATGTTGGCTGGTTGGTTTATTGTTGGAGAAATGATGTTACATGATGTTGGCTGGTTGGTTTATTGTTGGAGAGTGTCATTGTTATGGAACTATTGGGATGTTACTGAAGAGAGAAGGGGAAAGGAGGAGAAGGAGAGAGTTAAGGAGTTGGCGATTCTGAAAGAAAAAAAAGAAGATGAATGACTGCTTAGAAAGAGAGGGGTAAATGAGAGATAATTAGAAAGAGAGGAAGGAGACAGTTTAAGAGAGAGAGAGCGGAAGAAGACAGTTAAAGAGAGAGAGAGGAAGGAGACGGTTAGAGAGAGAGAGAGAGAGAGAAAGAAAGAGAGAGGGAAGGAGGCAGTTAGAGAGAAAGAGAAGTTTACTCACAATACAGATTTAGCTGATAAACGTGGAACTACTAAGTATGTGTTTGTTAAATAGCCAGGTGCGTACACTATCTTGCAAACAGTGTACTTGTGGTTCCGTGGTAGAGCAGTGATTAGGTGTTGTGTAAGTTGAGGACGAGTTCAAGTTTGATCCCGATCGTCAGCTACTAGGTTCACTCATCCTTAATGGGTACTAACGTGTTTTTGCTTTCCTGTGATAAACGGCATTTGAATAGTGCTGACAGCACCCAACAATGTGAGGATGAAAGGACATATTGTACTATCACCATACGCCACAACGCTTGATCATTTTTTTGTCCACTGTCGTTTTTATTTTTAACAAGCATATATTTGTAGAAGTGATGTAATACATGGGAATACAGTTTGATTAAAAGAAAAAAAGATGTGATTAAAATAATTGTCTCTGAACGTTAAAAGTTTGTCTATGTTTCTGAAAGGCGGAGATAGACCGGAATTGTACTGCAAGCCAGGACCGGATTGTGAGCCCCTAAGCTGTCTAGTCTAAATTAAACTTTGAGTCTCCCAGTTAATAAATTAACACCAGAAGGTCTCTATCATAGATTACAATATAAACAAATTTGAGGTCCCCTCATATTGTGAGGCCTTAAGCCGTCTAAGCTAAATTAATGAGTCCCCCAGTTAAAAAATTAACACCAGAAAGGTCTCTATCATAGATTACAATATAAACAAATTTGAGGTCCCCTCATATTGTGAGGCCTTAAGCCGTCTAAGCTAAATTAATGAATCCTCCAGCTAAAAAATTAACACCAGAAAGGTCTCTATCATAGATTACAATATAAACAAATGTGAGGTCCCCTCAGATTGTGAGGCTTTAAGCTGTCTAAGCTAAATTAATGAGTCCCCCAGTTAAAAATTAACACAAGAAAGGTCTCTATCACGAATTACAATATAAACAAATTTGAGGTCCTTTCCGATTGTGAGGCCTTAATCTGTAGCTTACTTAGCCCAGGCCTAAATCCGGCCTTGTTGTAACGAGACAAAGCTAACATTCGCACTTGATTTATCTGTCTCAGGAAATGGGCTATTTGGACATTTCTCTCATCAAAGATACCAGAACCGGTAGTCAGGTGAAACTGCCAAAGGTAAGCTCATATTTCTAGTTGAAATGTTTCACTAACTTTACTTCCTGCTTTTTTTCACATGACCTCAGCTTTGTATTTATAGTTTTGATAATTTGTTCTCTTCACTAGTTGGTATTTTTTGTATTTTAATGCTTCGTGAGTGTGTATAATTATCCTATAAGAATGGCACAAAGTGAAATTTATAGTTCAAATGCTTCACTAGTTTTGTATATATTTTTCACGAATTTGTATTTTCTTTTAAAATATTTCACTAGTTGGTATTTCTAGTTGGCTTTTCTTTCTTTCCTTCCTTTCTTTCTTTCTTTCTTTCTTTCCTTTCTCCTTTCTTTCTTTCTTTCCTTTCTTTCTTTCTTTCTTTCTTTCTTTCCTTTTTCCTTTCTTTCTTTCTGTCTTTCTTTCATTCCATCCATATCTATTTCTTTATCTTATTATCTTTATCTTTTTCTTTTCTATATCTTTTTGTTTCGTTCACTGCTTTCTTCCTTCGCCCAAGGCTACTGTTCTTCATCATCCGTCCATGAATGGACGTTGTGCTGTAGTTTATAGCAGGCTGTGGTAAATGCCTGTTGCCGCCCAACGCATCCAACTTTAACACTTTGAATTCAGTTTTGAGTTCCCACTTCGAACCCTACTCTCTTGGCCAGATGTGTTAACCTTCAGATTCAGAACCAGCAAAATGAAGTAAGATCTCGTTCAGCTTTGGTTCACTGATAGTCACGTGTGAGTTGCTGACTTCTTCCATCCCAGATGTTGTGGCCAGGGTTAAAATGTTCCATATATAGTTAGCTGAGTGGCAGTGTTCCCTAGCGTGGGCTTTTCGTGGCAAGGCGCTGTGCCACTGAGTACGGGTTCGATCCTGCTTTGGTCCATATTTTTTTTCTGTTGTTGATTATTTGTCATTTTTTCCGAGTGCTGTAAAACATACCTCTTCCTCTGAATTGATTCGTTAAAATGTTCCACCAGCTCCTACTTCTAGTTTCACTAATGAGTGTTTCTAGTGAACATTTTCTCTCTATTTAGTATTGTTATTGTGTTCGCTTCAATGTTTCATTTCTTTGTTTGATGAGACGTGCCCCAGTTCAATATATAAAATCTTTGTTATTGTCCTCAATCTCTTCATTGTCACCTTGTTTGTTGAGCTTTGAAGTCACTCAATTAGGAACGGGGGAGCTCAAGCAGATATTTCAATTACTGTCTGGACTCACGTGTTTTGTTTCGGAGCTTCCCAGAACTCCTGTATTTTGCAAGAATTAAAGCAGCGAGTAAAGTAAAACTTCTTTGTGCTCTTGCAATAGTAGTTTGATTTCAGTTTTTTTCCCCTTTTTATTTACCAGTAAACTTTAGAAAAACGTGTTTTTGCTGTTGTTGCTTCAACCAGATGTTAGGAAATATGTTTTCTTGATGTTTACAAAAGAGAAAGAAGATTATATAATATATAATAATTATATAATGTAATTTATTGCTTAGTGGTCAAGGTGTAACAAGTTTTAGAGCCGGTGATTTAGTCATCGTTATCATCATCATCATCATCATCATCATCAGAGTGCCGTTCCGCATCGAAGGTTGGCTACCATGGAGCGCCATTCCACTCTGTCTCTTTGCTTTGATAGTGCCGGTGGTCATAGGCCGACTTGTCCATCTTTTGATGTTACTCGTCCATGTTAGTCTTGGTCTGCCTCAGCCACCTTGTATTTTCCCTTCCAAGATGTAGGCACAGGGATTAAAAATATGAGAACCACCCAACAACACGATTTGTTCATGAAAGCTGCTTCCTGCACCGTTCTTGGTCTTCTACTCGTCCCTCCCCGCGAACAATAAACCTGTTACAAGTGTATGAGTAGACAATGAGGCTTTTGTCTGACAAGGAACACACATAGGACACGCACAGACTCAAGTCTGACAGCTATAGATAGGCCTACCATTTCGTTTGTTCACAGGATCATTGGTTAATGAATTCAGATCATGCAGCTCCATGTTTGAGGCCCTCAACAACGTTTTGTTACTGGCATCCCTATCGATAGGCAGCAACTCCCATTAGGTTCACCCGAGTGCCTTTTTAAGGGGGGTGCGAAAGTCTTGGAAGTTGTTTTAAATAGCAGGTACTACTTTTATACTATATATATATATATATATATATATATTGTTCCACTTGTTTTTATTCTGCACTGAGGTGATGTCTTCTTTCTGTGTTGTTACCATTACTTCTGTCTTTTAGCTATTAAGGCTGAGTCCTTTATTTTTCCTTTCTTTCACTATAATGTCTAACATTTCTTGTAACTCATTTTCATTCTTAGCGATTAGGACTGTATCATCAGCATACCTTTGGGGGGGGGGGGGGGCTGGTTGGTCCAAGGCAAGACGCCGGCCTCGAGACAGAGAGGTTGTGGTTCAAATCCCGGCTACACCGGTTGGGATTTTTATTTATGATTTCGCTTTGCGGCAACCACCCCTGGTCTCAGCAGTGAGATTCGGCTTGAAACGTCAATTACTCATCGACGGAAAAAAATATGAGTATCTCCGAAGTTGGAGTTATCTGCCTGTGCGGCGAGGGACCCCTGTGCACACGGGTGCCAGGGAAAAATGGATTAACATGCAAAATTCAGTTCCTAGTCTCTAGAGTTTTCGTCAGAGGTAAAAACTGACTAAAGAAAAAAAATCATCATATCTTAGATTATGACCTCCGATTGTTATTACAGGC
>JAVIAB010000050.1:26543230-26634711 GCA_032433765.1 Megaustenia siamemsis
GAGAGAGAGAGAGAGAGATAGATAGATAGATAGATAGATAGATAGATAGATAGATAGATAGATAGATAGATAGATAGATAGATAGATAGATAGATAGAGAGATAGAGAGATAGAGAGATAGATAGATAGATAGATAGATAGATAGAGAGATAGATAGAGAGATAGAGAGATAGATAGATAGATAGATAGATAGATAGATAGATTGATTGATTGATTGATGATTGATTGATTGATAGGTAGGTTGGTAGTTAGGTACGTAGATAGGTAGGTTGGTAGTTAGGTAGGTTGGTAGTTAGGTACGTAGATAGGTAGGTTGGTAGTTAGGTACGTAGATAGGTAGGTTGGTAGTTAGGTACGTAGATAGGTAGGTTGGTAGTTAGGTACGTAGATAGGTAGGTTGGTAGTTAGGTACGTAGATAGGTAGGTTGGTAGTTAGGTACGTAGATAGGTAGGTTGGTAGTTAGGTACGTAGATAGATATTTAGGTTGGTAGTTAGGTTACGTAGATAGGTAGGTTGGTAGTTAGGTACGTAGATAGGTAGGTTGGTAGTTAGGTAGTAGATAGGTAGGTTGGTAGTTAGGTACGTAGATAGGTAGGTTGGTAGTTAGGTACGTAGATAGGTAGGTTGGTAGTTAGGTACGTAGATAGGTAGGTTGGTAGTTAGGTACGTAGATAGGTAGGTTGGTAGTTAGGTACGTAGATAGGTAGGTTGGTAGTTAGGTACGTAGATAGGTAGGTTGGTAGTTAGGTACGTAGATAGGTAGGTTGGTAGTTAGGTACGTAGATAGTAGGTTGGTAGTTAGGTAGTAGATAGGTAGGTTGGTAGTTAGGTACGTAGATAGGTAGATAGGTAGTTAGGTACGTAGATAGGTAGATAGGTAGATAGATAGATAGATAGGATTAGATGATTAGATTAGATGATTAGATTAGATTAGATAGATAGTTACAGAGAGAAAGTGTGAGGTAGAGATACTTAGAGAGAAGACAGAGTGAGGCTAGCATGCATTGTGTGGAAAGTGGCATTGTCAGATACAATTATGATATATATATATAATATCACATATATGTATTATAATATACATCAATCGTTCCGGTTGTTTCCAAAATGGAGGAATATTTTTCTCGGCTTGGTATAGAACCGTTGATCAGAGGTTTAACAAGCCGCTATCGTAAAAACGATGTTGTTAATGAAACGTAGACTGATACACAATTGGGCTTGAGGTCAATCATGAAAAGACTAAAGTCATGAAAAGTTTAATTCCAACAAGTGACAAAATATACATGGAAAACAAACCAGTCGAAGAGATCGATCACTTTATCTATCTTGGAAGTCACATTGATCGAGAAGGGGATACGAGCAAAGAAATTAGAATCAGAACTGGCTAAAGCAGCAATGTCTTTCAGAAGCCTTGAAAATTGTGGAAATCAAAACTCATTAGCACAAACACAAAACTTAGGCTATTCAAATCAAATGTACTATCAACCCTTACGTATGCGTGTGAAAGCTGGAAAACAACAAGAGATATAGAAACAAAGTTGAACGCATTCGAAAATAAATGTCTAAGGAAAATATTGGTATAGAATGGAAACGAATTCAAAACAAACGAGGAAATTAGAGAAATCGCCAATCAACACTAATATCTTCAGTAATAAAGAAAAGACGATGGTCATACGTTGGACATGTGATGAGAAGAGATAATAATCGAATAGCAAAGCAAGCCCTCATATGGGAAAACAACAGGTAAAAGAAAAAGAGGAAGACCCAGGGAGACACTGAGAAGAACATGATGAGAGAGGCAAGAGCAGCAGGAATCGGCTCCATCAATGAGATAGAACTGCTTGCACAGAACAGAGACAGATGGCGAGATTTGATAAAATATCTTTAAAAGAAAACTGCTAGAACAAAAATTCATATAGGAGAAGGTGTATCTTGGTCTACGCCCTATGGGCCGGTTACGGCTCGAAAGGTCAATAGATATATATATACATATAGAGAGAGAGAGAGAGAGAGGAGACGGAGTGAGGTAGTCAGAGAGATGAATATAGTAAGCTTGTTAGATATAGCAGAGAGAGAGAGAGAGAGAGAGAGAAGAGAGAGAGAGTAAAGATTTTAGATAGTGAAAAATAAATAAATAAAGATAGATAAAGAGATAACATGTATCAGAGACAGAAAAAATCGAGAAAATAAACTTGGGGGGGGGGTGGGAGGCAGAAGAATGAGGAAGAAATAATTAAAGAAAGGAATGAGATAAAGTGTAAAGAGTGCAGATTAGATTAACAAAATTAATTGGACATATGTAAGAGCAAGATAGAAAGAATGAAACAGTGAGCGGGAGAATAGAAGGGATAGAGAAATCAGAAAGAGATAGAGAATGATACGTGACGAATTGTTGGGATGGACCACAGGAACATTATCAAGTTTCACAAAGAAACGACCGACGACCTTGACACTCTGCAATAACAGGGGGTAGTTGCTCTACCCTAATAACGTTGCTCTACCCTAAT
The DNA here is from genome assembly GCA_032433765.1 of Megaustenia siamemsis. Lineage (NCBI taxonomy): Eukaryota > Metazoa > Mollusca > Gastropoda > Stylommatophora > Ariophantidae > Megaustenia > Megaustenia siamemsis. The sequence continues at coordinate 26,545,736 of JAVIAB010000050.1, forward strand.
AACGTTGCTCTACCCTAATAACGTTGCTCTACCCTAATAACGTTGCTCTATCATAATAACATTGCTCTACCCTAATAACGTTGCTCTATCATAATAACATTGCTCTACCCTAATAACGTGCTCTATCATAATAACATTGCTCTACCCTAATAACGTTGCTCTACCCTAATAACGTGCTCTACCATAATAACGTTGCTCTACCCTAATAACGTTGCTCTACCCTAATAACATTGTTCTACCCTAATAACGTTGCTCTATCATAATAACATTGCTCTACCCTAATAACATTGTTCTACCCTAATAACGTTGCTCTACCCTAATAACGTTGCTCTACCCTAATAACATTGCTCTACCCTAATAACATTGCTCTACCCTAATACGTGCTCTATCATAATAACATTGCTCTACCCTAATAACATTGCTCTACCTAATAACATTGTTCTATCATAATAACATGCTCTACCCTAATAACATTGCTCTATCATAATAACATTGTTTACCCTAATAACATTGTTTACCCTAATAACATTGTTCTATCATAATAACATTGCTCTACCCTAATAACATTGCTCTATCATAATAACATTGCTCTACCCTAATAACATTGTTCTACCCTAATAACGTTGCTCTACCCTAATAACGTTGCTCTACCTAATAACGTTGCTCTACCCTAATAACGTTGCTCTATCATAATAACGTTGCTCTACCCTAATAACGTGCTCTACCCTAATAACGTTGCTCTCACCCTAATAACATTGCTCTATCATAATAACATTGCTCTCCCTAATAACGTTGCTCTACCCTAATAACGTTGCTTACCCTAATAACGTTGCTCTACCCTAATAACATTGCTCTACCCTAATAACGTTGCTCTACCCTAATAACATTGCTCTACCCTAATAAACGTTGCTCTACCCTAATAACGTTGCTCTACCCTAATAACGTTGCTCTATCATAATAACGTTGCTCTACCCTAATAACGTTGCTCTACCCTAATAACATTGCTCTACCCTAATAACGTTGCTCTATCATAATAACGTTGCTCTACCTAATAACGTTGCGCTATCGTACTAACATTGCTCTACCCTAATAACGTTGCCTATCCTAATAACGTGGCTCTACCCTAATAACGTTGCTCTACCCTAATAACGTTGCCTATCCTAATAACGGCTCTACCCTAATAACGTTGCTCTGCCCTAATAACGTGGCTCTGCCATAATAACGTGGCTCTGCCATAATAACGTGGCTCTAACATAATAACATGGCTCTACCCTAACAACGTGGCTCTACCCTAATACCGTAATTCTATCCTAATAACGTGGCTCTACCCTAATAACGTGACTCTACCCTAATAACGTTGCTCTACCCTAATAACGTTGCTCTGCCCTAATAATGTTGCTCTGCCCTAATAACGTGGCTCTACCATAATAACGTGGCTCTACCCTAATAACGTGGCTATACCCTAATAACGTTGCTCTACCCTAATAACGTGGCTATACCCTAATAACGTTGCTCTACCTTAATAACGTGGCTCTACCCTAATAACTTTGCTCTACCCTAATAAACGTTGTTCTACCTAATTGCTCTACCCTAATAACGTGGCTCTGCCCTAATAACGTTGTTCTGCCCTAATAACGTGGATCTGTCCTAATAACGTTTCTCTACCCTAATAACGTTGCTCTACCCTAATAACGTTGCTTTACCCTAATAACGTGGCTCTGCACTAATAAACGTGTTTTCTACCCTAATAAACGTGGCTCTGTCCTAATAACGTTTCTCTACCCTAATAACGTGGCTCTGCCCTAATAACGTTGCTTTACCCTAATAACGTGGCTCTGCCCTAATAACTTTGCTCTACCCTATAAAAGTTGCTCTACCCTAATAACTTTGCTCTACCCTAATAACGTGGCTCTGCCCTAATAACTTTGCTCTACCCTAATAACTTTGCTCTACCTAATAAAGTTGCTCTTACCCTAATAACTTTGCTCTACCCTAATAAAGTTGCTCTACCCTATAACGTTGCTCTACCCTAATATTATTTTTAGTATTATTATTTGGTATTATTTGGTTATGGAAGGCCCCGGTATCACTGTAACGAATATTAAAATCCATAATTGCCCAACCGCCCGTTCCAGCGTAATCATCCGAATTAATATCTCATCTCCCAAACAAAGAAAGGTAATTCTAGTCCCATCGTAGCAGTCTCAGCACACGCCAAAAGACATAAGGCGAAACCGCGCAGAAAGTGAAACAGCCAAACTGTTCCTGTCATACGATATCATCATTCATCGTAAACAATTGGAATATCGAAACATGATCAAAACGGATGAGACACACAGCTCACGGTGTGCACAGAGCACTTAACTCAGTAGCTTTTGCAACATGCCGGACTTGGAATATGAAGAAACTGCAACAAGGAACACTTTTCATGTATAGCCTTCAATTGTTCCCGCCGCCTATCCACCATATACCGGAGTTCACGTCCTCTTGAAGATGATGATCGTTGTATTATTTTAAAAATGTAGAGCACTTGATGATGTTAGGCCATCGTTGTTGACTCCAATTCCGAACATATAGACACACAGTTAGTCGTCAGATTATTCCCGTCGCACATCAAACAACAGGCCGTAATATTATCGTACGGCCGGTCTAGGAATGTACGATGAGCCATTACGATGACGTAGCACACAAAAATGTCGTACACATTATTTCGCTCCCTTTAGATTCCTAATTACTCTAGTGACAGCAGCCTACGACGAACAAAACACGGCGCAAATTTCCTATAGAGAAAAAACTGCGGCTGACGAAGTAGTTCCATTAATGTGTAACATGGAAATAACTTGCGTCAAGGAATTCCAACAACGGTCATTAACAGCACCAATGTGACGTAAAACGCAGATCAAGTCCAGACGTTGAAGGTCGCATTCACAACACTTGATTGTCAAAAATGGACTGTTGCCGGCGGACAACTTCGTTTTAGCGACGCAGATGTAATAAGTAGCTCATCATTTAAACTTTAACACAGAAAATTGCAACGGAGAACCGAAATTAATCAGATCCCGAATGCAATTTCTGCAGCGATTGAGAGAACGTCTACCCTAATAACGTTGCTCTACCATAATAACGTTGCTCTAACCTAATTAAGTGGCTTACCCTAATAATGTTGCATTACCCTAATAACGTTGCAAAACATTCTGGCAGTTCTTTATGACAAGATTATTGACAGTAGCACCAAGGGCTTTGGTTGGAATAGTCGCTGCATAGATCATTTTCGTGTGTCAGAGCATAATAGAGCAATGTATGTAGAGAATGACAAAGTGAAATGTGAACATAATAGAGCAATGTATGTAGAGAATGGTAGAGTGAAATGTGAACATAATAGAGCAATGTATGTAGAGAATGTTAGAGTGAAATGTGAACATAATAGAGCAATGTATATAGAGAATGACAGAGTGAAATGTGAACATAATAGAGCAATGTATGTAGAGAATGACAGAGTGAAATGTGAACATAATAGAGCAATGTAGAGAATGAGAGGGAGAATTATAGGCATGATTATTTTAATTAGAATAAAACTTCCGGCATGGACACAGTCTATGGAATATGGTGAAGTGTTTATAAGTTTGAATAAAATAGTCACTCAAAAGAACATATGAAAAGTCGACATACGAAATGCACATGAAGAGTCCAGCACAGTAGCTCTCTACCTAGCTCCCTCTTTGTTTTACTTCTGGAGACTAAGCAATGAGATGGGTAACTTATGTTTGCTTTTAGAGAAGAATGATGGATAATGTTGTCAGTACTGGAAGACTTAGACCGATAGACTGGATGGATGCTTAGTACACAGTATGTGGGCCATTTCCTTCTTGTACATCCAGCCGAGAAAGCAAACACATTTAATAAGTTAGATCCGACAAAAGCACCAAGGACTCCGTAGTTCACAAAACAAAATATTACTTGTGGAACATGGTGACACCATTTGGGGAAATCAGCGAAGGTAAGCAAAGCCAGAATCATTATTGTCAATTGTGCAGCTTTTTGGACATCCATCCAGGCTATCGTTGTGTCGAGCCACTTAGGGTAGAAGTTCTAGATTCTCGGTAATCGTCGAGCCACTTAGGGTAGAAGTTCTAGATTCTCGATCATCTTTGTTATCAAGCTTCAAGACGTTCTACCGGACCCACGTCATATCACGCCACGCGTCTCTGTTCTGGGCGAGTCTCGGCGAGGGAGCTGATGCCTGCTGTTGTTCACTCTCGTCTCTATTGTTATTTTTTAGTGTTTCTCTAGGTCGTCCTCTTTTACCCCTGATTCCCATTTGAGGATTTGCTTTGAGGTTCTCTTGTCTCGTTTCATCACATGCACAACACGTGACCACCTTCTCTCGATTATAGATGAGATTGTTGGATGTATCATTTTGCTTATTTCTGCACTGGCCTTAATTTCATTTGGTGGTTTAAAGAGTATTTTTCTGAGACATTTGTTTTCAAATGCTTCCAATTTTTTGTTTCTATTTCTTGAGTTGTTTCCTAGCTAACGCATGCATAAGTAAAGCTGAATAATACATTTGATATGAAAGTCCTGATCTTTGTTTTCGTGCTTGGTAATTTTAGTTTGCATATTTTATCAAGGTTTCTGAAAGTCATTACTGCTTTTGTTATTATGATTCTAATTTCCGTCTTTGGATCTCCTTTTTGATCTATGCAGCTTCCAAGATAATAACAGTGATCTACTTTTTGATCTATGCAGCTTCCAAGATAATAAAAGTGATCTACTTTTTGACCTATGCAGCTTCCAAGATAATAAAAGGGATCTACTTTTTGATCTATGCAGCTTCCAAGATAATAAAAGTGATCTACTTTTTGATCTATGCAGCTTCCAAGATAATAAAAGTGATCTACTTTTTGATCTATGCAGCTTCCAAGATAATAAAAGTGATCTACTTTTTGATCTATGCAGCTTCCAAGATAATAAAAGTGATCTACTTTTTGATCTATGCAGCTTCCAAGATAATAAAAGTGATCTACTTTTCCCACTGATTTTTCGTTCCAGGTATATTTTTTCTTCTGGGTGAATTTAATTTATCATGACTTTTGTCTTCTCTTAGTTGATCTCAAGTCCTATTTTTCTAGCCGTTGATGACAGACATTTGTCTCCCATCCAGTACGAGAGGGAAGAAATAAAGAAATAAGTAATGTTAGTTCCTCTCGCGTCGAAGACAGCACATAGGCCATAATTCATAGCTTTCCATGTTTGAGAGTTCACAGCTAGGTCTTGTTTTGTTCTTAAGCCCAAAATTGAGATCTTCTATGAATGGTTTTACCTAGAGAGTTTCTTTGAGTCTTCCTTGCTCACCTGAAGACTTGCAGCAGGAACTTTCTTTCCTCCATTCTGAGCATGTCAACGATGACTTCTAACGTCCTCTCCTTATAATGCTTGTCATGTTCTTGGTTGCTTTCTTCTCTGATAGTTTCACTTGCTGCCATTTAGTGGCATGCGTGTTCGAAGACAATTACTATCTTGTTTTTTTTCTCTAAAGCTTGAGTGGACTTCTAGCTCTGGCACCCATTTGATAGAACATGCTCTCAAACAAAATGTGAAAAGTTTGCTTTTCGCGTTAAGTGTTTTTGAACTCGGAATTCTCGAGACTCGAAAGTAAGTTGTTCATTAACTTCAGCGCGACACACACATATACTAATTGTAGTTGTTGATAAACTGATATACTGTATAAGATACATCTGTTAGAACTGAATCACAGACAACAACAGAAATAGAAGCATCAGGATCTTCGTAATTTTAAACAAACTACCTGAAAAAAAATTTATTGAACAAAATTAGCAGCCGAGAACTGCCCACTAGGAAATGCTCAAAGACGCTAGAACTGGTGAGGTCATGTGCTGAGAACAGATCCAGAAAGTGGACTCCGGAGGAAACGGGAGAGAGAGAGAGAGAGAGACGGGCGGTGGGCAGCTTGGCGGAGAGCAGTGGAAGCATGTGTAGATAGCGCTTTTTAAATGTCATTCTTGGAATAGCCTATAATGGATACCCACCGACTGTGGGAGACCGTTAGTTGTGGTCCTTGAAGACAGCACACAGCCAATGAAAACATTGTCCTTCTGTATCCAGTGAAGATGATAACGAATAAAAGTTGTAGAGCTAGAGATAGCGATAGAAATAGAGAGAGGGAGAGAGACAGACAGAGAGACAGAGAGAGACAGAGAGAGAGAAAGAGAAAGAGAGAGAGAAAGAAAGAGAGAGAGAAAGACAGACAGACAGAGAGACAGACAGAGAGACAGAGAGAGAGACAGAGAGAGAGAGAGAAAGAGAGAGAGAGAGAGAGAGATGTATCATTGGCAGCATCAGATTAAAATACCGATATGTAGCAGTAGCGTTTACACGCTGATGGTAGTCAGTCAGTCTGTGCTCACGTTGTGTGCACGGGTGTGATAACCCCCAACTGACAGACTCAACCATCTACCGTCAGGTGATTTATCTCAACCTTACAATAACTATCACAATTTGTCTCGTATTATGTTTCCTCCTGATTGTGAAATCCCCCAAGTCTCTAATTGATCTCAACCTCCCTTTGATCACCTGACCAAGAAATGTTTGGCACGTGCACTAATTACCAAGCCGCCTCATCTTTCTTAAGATAGTTACCAAGACTACCCGAGTCTTTTCTTCGTCCCTGGCTCATTTAATTTTTAGTTTCCCCTTTCTGTCTATTTCAATGTGTCTTTTATGACATTGTGAGAAAGTGAGAGATGATTGAAATAGATTGTTGATTATGAGAAAGTGAGAGATGTTTAAAAGACATTGTTGATTATGAGAAAGTAAGAGATGTTTGAAAGACATTGTTGATTATGAGAAAGTGAGAGATGTTTGAAAGACATTGTTGATTATGAGAAAGTAAGAGATGTTTGAAAGACATTATTGATTATGAGAAAGTGAGAGATGTTTGAAAGACATTATTGATTATGAGAAAGTGAGAGATGTTTGAAAGACATTGTTGATTATGAGAAAGTGAGAGATGTTTGAAAGACATTATTGATTATTAGAAAGTGAGAGATGTTTGAAAGACATTGTTGATTATGAGAAAGTGAGAGATGTTTGAAAGACATTGATGATTATATGAAAATGAGAGATGTTTGAAAGACATTGTTGATTATTAGAAAGTGAGAGATGTTTGAAAGACATTGATGATTATGTGAAAATGAGAGATGTTAGAAAGACATTGATGATTATGTGAAAATGAGAGATGTTTGAAAGACATTGTTGATTATGTGAAAATGAGAGATGTTTGAAAGACATTGATGATTATGAGAAAGTGAGAGATGTTTGAAAGATATTGTTAATTATGAGAAAGTGAGAGATGTTTGAAAGACATTGTTAATTATGAGAAAGTGAGAGATGTTTGAAAGACATTGTTAATTATGAGAAAGTGAGAGATGTTTGAAAGAAAGACATTGATGATTATGTGAAAGTGAGAGATGTTTGAAAGACATTGATGATTATGAGAAAGTGAGAGATGTTTGAAAGATATTGTTAATTATGAGAAAGTGAGAGATGTTTGAAAGACATTGTTGATTATGAGAAAGTGAGAGATGTTTGAAAGACATTGTTGATTATGAGAAAGTAAGAGATGTTTGAAAGACATTGTTAATTATGAGAAAGTAAGAGATGTTTGAAAGACATTGTTGATTAATAAGAGAGTGTAGAAAGAGGAGGACTGAAATCATCATCATCATCATCAGGTTGCATGTATCTTGCAGAACGTTTCTTTCACCACAACCAGTCTACACGAATATCTGTCTCTAGCCAGATCTCCTACTTCTTGTGTTGTGTTCAAGGTCTCTTTGATGTCTTTAAACCACCTTCTTCTTGGTCTAACCCTGATGTGCCGCCTATGAACCATGCCTTCCGTTATTGTTCTTTCCAGTCCTCTGCTTCTTTTGACGTGGCCAAAGTATTTTGGATTCCTCTGTAGAATGTTGTTTATAAGCCAGTTCTTTTTAAAGTTTAAGTCCTTTAATATGTCTTCCTTGTTCTTTTTCATTATTCAAAGTATCTTTAGGATGTTTCTGTAGCATTTTGTTTCGAATGAATCGATTTTTTTCTGTTGTTTGCGAGATTATCCATGGTTCATAACCATATGTTGTTATCGGGAAGATGCATCTCTCATTAATATTACTGCCTTGCTGGTATTGTGCTACATGTTCTTCGTGCCATTTTATTTGTGTCTTGATATTGCTGATCCTGTGGTGATCTCCTTCTGGCAGTCGCCATTGTTAGTTACTCTAGATCCCAGGTTCATGTTTGTTACAATTTCAAGTTCTTCACTGTTGATGATCTTGGGTTAGCTTTTACCTTTATCAATGGACATTGTCTTTATTTTCTCTATGTTTAGATAGAGGGTTTCTTCTTCACTGTGTTGTTTAACACACTCAATTATTTCTTCTAATCCATTCGCACTGTTTGAGAGGAGGACTGAGTCATCAGCGTGCTGAATTATGTTGCCATTTATCGTGAAAGGGTCGAGCCTCACAAATCTGTCATCGTTTCTGATATTTCTCAAGGAACAGAGATAGAGTAGAAATATATCGGAACTAAGAATACGATTGATAGAGAGAGGTGCTCCAGTAGGATGCTAAAACCGTTATGGGAGATTTAATTACTCAAAAAAGTAGATCTTTGTTATGTTTCTTACACCTTCGATACAATAACATAAAATGACGAAACAGATGATTCTGCCTTTGAATGACATCAAACACAAACATTATTAGCGAAATAAAGCTGGTTTCATGATCAACTTGTGATGTCTGGAGTTGACATCAAACACAGGATTATGTGATTAAGTTTATGGGATTAAATTCTTCATCAAGAACACTATGGAAAAGAATGGAGGTTCCCTTGCCCAATTGATCATAAGCATGACGCCATCTACAACATCCCAGAAAAGGCCAATCGATTGCAACTATCTGAGCACCGCAGACAACGCCTATCAGGAATCAGACTTGCAGATGGCGGTCAGCTTCCGGGAAATAAAGCGTTGCAACCTGCACAAACAGACGAGACAAAGTAGGGATTATACAGACACAGCTGTGATGTGTAATGTCTGTGTTTTACATACACAGCTGTGTGGTGTTATGCCTGCGTTTAACATACACAGCAGTGAGGTGTAATGCCTGTGTTTTACATACACAGCTGTGAGGTGTAATGCCTGAGTTTTACATACACATCTGTGAGGTGTAATGCCTGTGTTTCACATACACAGCTGTGAGGTGTATTGTCTGTGTTTTACATACACAGCTGTGAGGTGTAATGCATGTATTTTGCATACACAGCTGTGAGGTGTAGTGCCTGTGTTTTACAAGCACAGCTGTGAGGTGTAAATGCCTGTGTTTTACATACACAACTGTGAGGTGTAATGCCTGTGTTCATACACAGCTGTGAGGTGGAATGCCTGAGTTTTACATACACATCTGTGAGGTGTAATGCCTGTGTTCATACACATCTGCGAGGTGTAATGCCTGAGTTTTACATACACATCTGTGAGGTGTAATGCCTGTGTTTCACATACACAGCTGTGAGGTGTAATGCTTGTGTTTTACATACACAGCTGTGAGGTGTAATCCTGTGTTTTACATACACAGCTGTGAGCAGTGATGACTGTGTCCTGGACAGACAGCTGTGAGTGTTATTCTCTGTCATAGAGACAGCTGTAAGTGTTGACTGTGTTCTGGACAGACAGCCGTGAGTGTTATTCTCTGTCATAGAGACAACTGTAAGTGTTGTCTGTGTCCTGGACAGACAGCTGTGAGTGTTATTCTCTGTCATAGAGACAACTGTAAGTGTTGTCTGTGCTCTGCACTAATTGCTCTGTCCTACACTGACTGCTTTGAGGAGTCTTACTGATGACTCTGTCGTGAAGTACATGGATGTACGCCAGTGTTGAATACCGCACTGATTTCTGAAATTCGTAACAAAACAGGAGGAAAAATGAACCAGCCATGGCACGAGTGGGAAGGCGTATTTTGAAGACTAATAAGTGATGTTTTGTACAGTGAGCTACTGGATTCGCCTAGCATCCATTGTGTCGATCTTTCTCAGATAAGATCTGAGCATTGCCCCTGGTACAGTTATACCCATTGAGGAACGACAAAGCAGTTGTTCGTGTAGAGATATCCATGCTGTTTCGAAGAACAATAGCACTCAGTCTATGTTATTCCATCGCCAAGTTTGTTCTTCACTCCTTAAGAGAAGATGACGAGAATGGGTGGGATAGGGATGTATACACTAAGAGACTGATGATCTAAAGGTGGAATAGGGATCTGTCTGATCTGGAGTGCATAATGGGGAAAAACAGATGTATCTACAATCAACACCTTACGGGAACAATCAATCTGCATACTCTTCGAGAAATGCTGGGACGACGGTGGAGCGGATATTGGGATGGCCGTCTCAAATTAAACTGATTTCATGAATAGAAAAATACAATAAAATAGAAACAATCATTACTTGAGATTGCTTAAGTCCTCCATTATTCCAGCTAAATTTCATATTTTCCTGTTCTGTAACAATGAATTGCATCTTTTTCTTCAGGGTGTCACATTTGATGTCAAGAGGATACAATTATAATATCGCAGGATGCAGCTCTTATGTTATTGTCTTTCAGTCTTGCTCAAGTATAGATTTACCACTGCCCTTCTTTATTATGGCACTTTGATTCTTTCCAATTTTTATTTACGTTATGTCTGTATGATCTGGGTAGCACGTTAACACAAGACAATAACCAAGAGACAGAGATAGATATAAGGTGTGTCAAAGCATGCCAAGTTATAGGCCAAGTATCAACACTATTGAAAAACAAAGCAATAACTACGGAAGCAAAAAGGGCAATATTCAAATCAATGTTTCTACCAACTCTGTGCTATCAGTGCCAGAATTGGACGCTGGACTCTAGAACAATAAGAAAGATAACGACCACCGAAATGAAATGTGTCAGAAGAATGGCAGGAAACAGCTTAAGGGACAGAGTAAGAAACACTGACCTGAGGAAGAAACTCGAAATTGAACCAGCCATCATATACATAAAGAAACAACAGATAAATTGGTCGGCCGCATAACAAGACAAGAAGAACTAACAATGAATCAAAGAACCTTAAACAAACGCTACGAAAACGCCAGATTAAGAGGAAGACTGAGAAAGAGATGGATAAAGGGAATACTAGAGTCACTAGGAGGAATAACATCAGAAGAGGCCAACAGAAGAGCAAAGAATCGCAGATTGTTTCTCCCCTCGACGCCAACGGCAGCAGAGGAAGAAAAGAAGAAGAAGAAGATTCTTTCCAGACATATACATATTGTTTATTGGCCTGAGATATCCGTTCTTCTAGCCCAAGGGATACAATTGCCGATCCGCGAGTATCCACTGAACGAGTGTGCTCGCTAAAGCATGAACTCTCGGCTGTCAATTTGTCAGATTACCGTTGTCTGCTGTAGATACAGTATTTACATCCTGACCATGTTATCAGTAATGCTGAAGATTTGTTCAAAAAATGTGCATTTTATTTGCCCAAAGTTATGATTGGGCCTTTCATGACTTTTTACACCGTCAATTGAATGCCATAATTGTTCTTTCCAAAAGAGATTATCTTTCATCTTATATTCAACTTCCCATTGGCGTGAGTGCGTGGCATCCAGATTGCCGTGGTGCGCCTTTTGGCTGATTGCCTCCGTCTTCAGCACTTGCTAGGGGAGACTGTGGTCATGCTCGGGTGTGAGAAGGTCTGGCCACTATTGGTTTTCAGTCCCTGGTGACTGTTAATTAAGCCATGTCCTTCACAATGTCCTTCCTACAAACAAGTACAGCATCCGTGATATGGTTCTCCCTTAATAATTGTATTGTTCACACCGACATGGCAGCGACAATGTGAACCAACACGATGACAGTTTTAGAAGTGACATTTAATACTACGTTTGTCTCAAAAGCCATGTTGATTGTGTGATTAGGAAACTCGCAGGGGTTTTTTCTCGGTGAAAGTCATGGCAGCTGTCGACATCAAACAACCATCGCTGGTGTGTAGGAAAGTCCTCGGGCCCATCAATGACGCCCTGGTCATTCTCAATGTTAATGCTATAATATTGACAAGATCGTTAGATGCAACATGAAACCATGAGCATTTTATTGGGATGCACAATAGATACATCTAGTGCGATTCTTACAACATTTTCTTACTATGGAGGACACACTTATGCTCTGGAAAGCGCGTGCATTAAAAAAAAATACTGATTGGGAACATCCATTGTATGAAAATAAGATGAACAGGAAAAAAGGATAAAGAGGGGTAAATCATGGATAGATTGGGTCGAGGATACTATAGTAATTGAAGTGTGGATAGTCTAGCATTAATTCTGGCACAGAATGGTACCTGTGCCCCCAGGATTCACGGTTACTTTTTCAGTCTTTACCACTCTTGATAGAGGATGCAGAGAACAAGTCTGATTATGGTTAATGCAGAGGTTAATGCCCTCATGTAAAAGAAAATGCCATTGACAATGCGGCATTGATCTGCACAAATGGTTTTGTAGGGCGCCATCAGCGGAGTGCTTGCGTTTACTACACGCTCCAGGGGCAGAACAAATCATGAAGATAGTGGCTCTCACTCAGCTACTGCCACCAGTATTGAAACAGTGCACGGAAATATTTCTATCAGACTGGGTTGTTAGAGAGTCAGCTAGGTAGACACACTGACAAAACAATAGTTCAAGCTGGGGTAAGGGGAGACTAGCTGGAGTAGGAAGGAGACGGGTCAGGAGACTGCAAGAGTACAGACAGTAAAACGTATCATTGAATCCAGAATACGAGATCAAGGTTAGTCCTGGGGAAGTCGTTTCTCAGTCCAGGGAAACTGCAGTGCTTCCAGACGGGAGATGGCTAATTATAAAGGGTTCTTGTGACCGTATCACACTGTCCGGCGCACGGGCTAAGCCAGGAATCGTTCAGCTCATGAAAGACAGGTAGCGATTATTTCCCTTATCTCAAGAAAAGGGAACCGCTGTTGTGCTTTGATGGGTTTGAGAGGTCATACAAACCAGACTCCTGTGTGAGTGAGTTGACTGACAGTGTGAGTGAGTTGACTGACAGTGTGAGTGAGTTGACTGACAGTGTGAGTGAGTTGACTGACAGTGTGAGTGAGTTGACTAATGACTGACAGAGTGAGTGAGTTGACTAATGACTGACAGTGTGAGTGTGCTGACTAATGACTGACAGTGTGAGTGAGTTGACTAATGACTGACAGTGTCAGTGAGTTGACTGACAGTGTGAGTGAGTTGACTAATGACCGACAGTGTGAGTGAGTTGACTAATGACCGACAGTGTGAGTGAGTTGACTAATGACTGACAGTGTGAGTGAGTTGACTAATGACTGACAGTGTGAGTGAGTTGACTAATGACTGACATTGTGAGTGAGTAGACTGACAGTGTGAGTGAGTTGACTAATGACCGACAGTGTGAGTGAGTTGACTAATGACCGACAGTGTGAGTGAGTTGACTAATGACCGACAGTGTGAGTTGACTAATGACTGACAGTGTGAGTGAGTTGACTAATGACCGACAGTGTGAGTGAGTTGACTAATGACCGACTGTGTGAGTGAGTTGACTAATAACTGACAGTGTGAGTGAGTTGACTAATGACTGACAGTGTGAGTGAGTTGACTAATGATTAACAGTCTGAGTGAGTTAACTAATGACTGACAGTGTGAGTGAGTTGACTAATGATTAACAGTCTGAGTGAGTTGACTAATGACTGACAGTCTGAGTGAGTTGACTAATTACTGACAGTGTGAGTGAGTTGACTAATGACCGACAGTGTGAGTGAGTTGACTAATGACCGACAGTGTGAGTGAGTTGACTAATGACTGACAGTCTGAGTGAGTTGACTAATGACTGACAGTGTGATTGAGTTGACTAATCATTAACAGTCTGAGTGAGTTAACTAATGACTGACAGTGTGAGTGAGTTGACTAATGATTAACAATCTGAGTGAGTTGACTAATGACTGACAGTCTGAGTGAGTTGACTAATGACTGACAATCTGAGTGAGTTGACTAATGACTGACAGTCTGAGTTGACTAATGACTGGTAGTCTGAGTGAGCTGACTAATGACTAACAGTCTGAGTGAGTTGACTGATGGCTGACAGTCTCAGTATTGACTGACAGAAAAGGGATAATTAACGGTGGGACAAGTCCCTACATAATTAGTATATTAAATTGGGACCGTTGGCTTAGTGACCTATGACCTGTCAGATGGTAGCATTTGCCAGAATCTCCGATTTTGGGCAGGACGATCAACAAAAATCGTGCCAGACTAAGTTTGGAGTTAGAATCGGGCAGTCTGCCGGAAAATTTAGTCCCGGCAGTTTTGAGTTCAGTTTTTCAGAGAGCTTAAGTTTGTAGAAAGTTCATCGGGATTTGGTAAAGTTCACTAGGTGTTGCTTCCTAAGTTTGAGAATGAATGAGTTCAAGTGATGATCAGTAGTCTTCCGACTCCTCGAAGGTAGACAATTTGTTACAAATAAATTCAGATTATTTTAAGAAGATGTGCAGATTTGTGTTGTACAAGCGATAGTATTACATACATCATTGCTAAATAAAAGTGATGTTGCAGTAAAATAAAATGGTATAAGTTTAAATATAGGATGTTATGGAGCGAGAGCGGCACTATCTTGCAGTGTGATTGAACGATTGCTGGAGGTTTGTCCTGGCCATGATTGTCATCGCGCTGACCCATTCTCCTTGCCTTTTGAATGACATTGCTCACGTGTTGATTGAAAGAAAGGGGCCTATCAAGTGATATTCCCAGATACTCAATAGCCGGACTTCTCACGATGGTTACACCATTGCAGTTTATGACCGGGAGGGTGTCTTTAGCTATTCTGTTGTTAAGAGAACACCACTGACCACATTACAGTATCGAATTGTTCATGCAGTGGGAAGCAATTCACTGCGATACCCCAGGGAATAAAAAGTTGGTGCACACTTCAAAACCTTAACCTCCTCTGAAAGTTCAAGGAAAGGAACAAAATCGTAAATCAGATTTTGAAAATGTAATGGAGAGAATGGAAGGGAAATGTAATGGAGATACCTGAAGAGAAAATGTAATGGAGATATCTGAATGGAAAATGTAATGGAGATAATGGAAGGAAAATGCGAGCCAGACGTAGAAAAGAAAATAGACTGGGTGAGATGACGTCAGCACATCTTCAGACTTCAAACAGGGCACGATGACCTCTGGACAGACCGTCACTAAATGGGTTATGTGTGTATAAATAGGATATCTGAGATGTGATTGGTGGGTTTAGGCCTGAACGAGCCTCATTTGGCCTAGTTCATGGCCATGTATTCGATACATACAAACATAAACCTGACACCGTCTTTTATATTAAATGGTCGATTTTTACATTCCGGAAAAACAAAGTCGATTTTACATTCCAGAAAAACAAAGTCGATTTTACATTCCGGAAAAACAAAGTATCTTTCATCTTATGATATGTGTTCCTCTTCATTGTTCTTTTTATTTTTTCTCTCACTTGTTTATCGTAATCTTACATTCCACCTAATCATGGTACCGGACTTCTCAGTATGTTGCTGTTGTATCAACAGTATGATCCTTATAAAACATTATAATCTTTAATTACACTGTGTTGCCACTTAATCACACTGTGTGTTGCTGCATAATCACACTGCGTGTTGCTACATAATCACACTGTGTTGCTACATAATCACACTGTGTTGCTACATAGTCACACTGTGTTGCTACGTGGTCACACTGTGTTGCTACATAATCACACTGTGTTGCTACATAATCACATTGTGTTGTAACATAATCACACTGTGTTGCTACATAATCACACTGTGTTGCTAAATAATCACACTGTGTTGCTACATAATCACACTGTGTTGCTACATAATCACACTGTGCTGCTACATAATCACACTGTGATGCTACATAATCACACTGTGTTGCTATATATCACACTGTGTTGCTACATAATCACACTGTGTTGCTACATAATCACACTGTGTTGCTACATAATCACACTGTGTTGCTACATAATCACACTGTGTTGCTATATAATCTCACTGTGTTGCTACATAGTCACACTGTGTTGCTACATAGTCACATTGTGTTGCTACATAATCACACTGTGTTGCTACATAATCACACTGTGTTGCTACATAATCACACTGCGTGTTGCTACATAATCACACTGTGTTGCTACATAATCACACTGTGTGTTGCTACATAATCACACTGTGTGTTGCTACATAATCACACTGTGTTGCTACATAATCACACTGTGTGTTGATACATAATCACACTGTGTGTTGATACATAATCACACTGTGTGTTGATACATAATCACAATGTGTTGCTACATAATCATACTGTGTGTTGATACATAATCACACTGTGTGTTGATACATAATCACAATGTGTTGCTACATAATCACAGTGTGTTGATACATAATCACACTGTGTGTTGATACATAATCACAATGTGTTGCTACATAATCACACTGTGTGTTGCTACATAATCACAATGTGTTGCTACATAATCACACTGTGTGTTGATACATAATCACACTGTGTGTTGATACATAATCACAATGTGTTGCTACATAATCATACTGTGTGTTGATACATAATCACACTGTGTGTTGATACATAATCACAATGTGTTGCTACATAATCACAGTGTGTTGATACATAATCACAATGTGTGTTGATACATAATCACAATGTGTTGCTACATAATCACACTGTGTGTTGCTACATAATCACAATGTGTTGCTACATAATCACACTGTGTTGCTACATAATCACAATGTGTTGCTACATAATCACACTGTGTTGCTACATAATCACAATGTGTTGCTACATAATCACACTGTGTTGCTACATAATCACAATGTGTTGCTACATAATCACAATGTGTTGCTACATAATCACAATGTGTTGCTACATAATCACAATGTGTTGCTACATAATCACACTGTGTTGCTACATAATCACACTGTGTGTTGCTACATAATCACAATGTGTTGCTACATAATCACACTGTGTTGCTACATAATCACAATGTGTTGCTACATAATCACACTGTGTGTTGCTACATAATCACAATGTGTTGCTACATAATCACACTGTGTGTTGCCCGAGTATTGGGAGACAACACAGTTTGATAAGGATAGCGGAAAACAGATATTATGGAGTTATGCAAGGGAGATAATCTTCCGACTAAATTAAACAAACTAAATTGAACTGAACTGGACTGGACGAGACGAAACTGAAAACTTAAGATATAACTAACCTAAACTAAATTAGATATAACGAGTGATGTTCGAGTAGGCCAACTGTTATTTTCACCGTCGCACCATTATGACATGAGGCGTTAAGTTAAAAAGCATAGTAATCACATACAGAATGGGTGACATTTGTTCTTGTTATGATTGTTTTGATGCGGGTTCAGTGTGGGTAGGTGTGTCTGTGTAAAGGTAATGTAAGCTGAGAATAGAAATAAAGTGGAGTTGTAGCTGTGGACAACGAGACCGAGTAGAGGGCTAAACAGAGGAGAACTAGCGGACAGTAAAGTTAGTTGTGCGGAACACAAATATCCCTCTAGGATCATAAAGAATATCCAAGTGGGATTATAAAGAATATCTAAGTGAGATTATAAAGAATATCTAAGTGAGATTATAAAGAACATCTAAGTGAGATTATAAAGAACATCTAAGTGAGATTATAAAGAATATCTAAGTGAGATTATAAAGAACATCTAAGTGCGATTATAAAGAATATCTATGTGAGATTATAAAGAATATCTAAGTGAGATTATAAAGAATATCTAAGTGAGATTATAAAGAATATCTAAGTGAGATTATAAAGAACATCTAAGTGAGATTATAAAGAACATCTAAGTGGGATTATAAAGAATATCTAAGTGAGATTATAAAGAATATCTAAGTGAGATTATAAAGAATATCTAAGTGAGATTATAAAGAACATCTAAGTGAGATTATAAAGAACATCTAAGTGGGATTATAAAGAATATCTAAGTGAGATTATAAAGAATATCTAAGTGAGATTATAAAGAACATCTAAGTGAGATTATAAAGAACATCTAAGTGGGATTATAAAGAATATCTAAGTGAGATTATAAAGAATATCTAAGTGAGATTATAAAGAACATCTAAGTGGTATTATAAAGAATATCTAAGTGAGATTATAAAGAATATCTAAGTGAGATTATAAAGAACATCTAATTGAGATTATAAAGAATATCTATGTGGGATCATAAAGAATATTCAAGTGAACTTTCAGCGTTGTTTTCAAAAGAGCCTGTACAGTAGTTTACGGGACAAATTCAGGAGTTCAGAGTCGGGTGTGGAGAGCAGTTTATAAAAACGGTCCAGTAGTACCATTTAGTAGCGGTGTCATGGCGACTACGTGTTGTCGTTTTTATAATTCAACTCTTGTTGATATATTTAAATGATTTACGCGACAGTCTAGTTGTGAAATTATGTGTTGCTATTCCACGTTTTATGTATATTTTACTTCTGACGGGTGGATGGACTGTGAACTTTACCGATATTTAAGTGGAATATGATTATTCTTCCTTTGTGTCGTGTGTTCGCGGTTCGATAGGCAAGCACATGGTCCGACAAAATGATGTCGTTAGTAGCCGGGTGTGTTCAACCCGAATGTAAAAAGTCTGTGACGGTGGATGGGGCGGGGGAATTTAAAATAATCAACGGCCCAGAAAGTAAAAAACAGCAAAGTGTGTGGTACACATGCGGCATATTCAGAACACGAAAGACGAATATGGCAGACCACCGTGAAAGAGATTGGAGCCTCATCACGTAACAATCCAAAGAAAGCCAGGGAGAGAAATTCTAACTACTGTTTTAGGAACGAAATAAAAATAGCCACATGGAATGTTAGAACCTTATTTACTTTCCTTCAAGGAAAGCTAGAAAATCTTATGATAGAAGCAGAGAGATTAACCATATGTATTTTAGGCATATCAGAAACAAGATGGAAAGAAAGTGGATACATACAAGACGATAAATATACATTTAAATACTCAGGCAACAATACAGAACACCAAAGAGGGGTAGGCATACTAATAAAACGAGAACTATAAAAATATATAAATACTCAAGTGACATACAATGATAGGATTATATTAATAAAAATGAAGGTAAAGCCATTTGACATCGCAAGACTACAAACATACGCACCTACTCAAGACTATACAGATGAATAAATAGAAGCATACTATGAAGATCTAAATACAGTTATGAAGCAAGTGAAATCTACAGACATCTTGATTATAATGGGTGACATGAACGCAAAAGTGGGAAAAGGCAGATATAAGACCATTATAGGAAATCATGGGTTAGGAAAAAGAAATGACAGAGGAGAAAGATTAATTCAATTTTGTGAAGAAAACAGGCTAATAATATGTAACACCTACTTTGAGCAAGGGAAAAGGAAATTATACACATGGAAAAGCCCTGGAGATGGAAAGAGGAATCAAATAGATTATATAATGATAAAAGACAGATTCCGGAACAGCGTCAAGAAAGCCAAAACCTATCCAGGAGCAGGTATTAATTCAGATCACAATCCTGTAATGATTAAAATAAAAATCAAATGAAAGAGAAATAAACAAAATACTAATTCTGCAACAGCAATAGATACAACAGCTTTAAATCAGAAAGATATGAAAGAAACTTATACTATACAAGTGAAGAACACATATAAAAGGCTGCTAGAAGAAGGGATTGAGCAATACAGAAGAGAAAATCCTGAAGGAAAAGTCACAACCAAATGGCAATGTATGAAAAAACAGCATACAAGAATCCTGCATCACCTTACCCAAAAAGGAAAGTAACAAAAAACAAAAATGGATAACTGACAACATTTTAGAAAAAATGGAAGAGAGAAGACAAGCGAAAAACACTGCCAAATACAAGGAAATTGATAATGAAATACGAAAAATATGCAAAAAGGCAAAAGAAGACTGGCTCAACCAAAGATGTCTAGAAATCGAAACTATGTGAAAGTAAACAAAATTTAAGAGGAATGCACACAAAATAAAAAGAAAGACTAATAAAGACAAAAAGGCAGCAGCAAACGGATGTATTGCAAACAAAGAGGGAAGAATGTAACAGACAACAAAGATATAATCGAAAGATGGCAGGAATACGTAACAGAATTATTTAATGACGAAAGGGACAAAAAACCATTCATAAAATGTACATACAGCTATAAAATCCTGAAATCTGAAGTAGAAAACCTATAAAAACAATGAAAAAGGGAAAAGCAGCAGGACCTGACAATATACAGATAGAGATGATACAGGCACTAGAAGATTTTGGCATTGAAGTGATCACAGACATATGCAGTGACATATACCGCACAGGATACATACCAAATGAACTAAAAACATCAACTTTTATAGCATTGCCTAAAAAGAACGGTGCCGTTGAATGCAGTGATTTTAGAACAATAAGCCTAATGAGCCAGGTAACCAAAATTTTACTAAAAGTTATACAAGGAAGGATTCAGAATAAAATTAATACTGAATTAGATGAGCAGCAATTCGGATTCAAGAAAAACAGTGGGACAAAAGAAGCCATATTCAGCATGAGGACATTGATTGAAAAGTACATAGAAGTAAACAAACCAATATATGCCTGCTTCATAGACTACACCAAAGCATTTGATAGAATACACCATGAGCAACTTATAGACTGCCTAAAAAGATATAAATCTGGATGACACAGACATACGACTGATAATTTGTATTGGGAGCAAACAGCAATAATAAACTATAACAAGGAGAACTCTACACCCATTGATATAAAAAGAGGAGTAAGACAAGGATGCATCCTATCACCAAGCTTGTTCAATCTATACACTGAGCAAATCTTTAAAAACATCAATGGGATGCCAGGCTTTAACATTAATGGAAGATAATCAATAACCTAAGATATGCTGATGATACTGTTCTACTAGCAGAAAATCCTAAAGATCTACAACAATTACTTAATGTAATAAACATGACAATAAAAAAATATGGACTAGATATGAATATAAAAAGACTAAAACTATGATCATAAACAAAGAAAATTCTCAAGACCTACAATTAAATATCACAGTTGAAGGAATACATCTAGAGACAGTCCAGAGCTACAACTACCTGGGACATATTATAACCAGTGATGGAAAATGTACAACTGAAATAAATAAAAGAATAGGAATGGCAAAAAGTAATTTCAATGCCATGAAAAATATACTAACATCAAAACAAATAACACCAGGGCTAAAACTAAGAATAACAAAATGTTACGTCTTCTCAATATTCCTGTATGGTGCAGAAACATGGACATTAAACCAGAAAACAGAACAGAAAATTGAAGCCTTTGAAATGTGGATTTATAGAAGAATAGGTAGAATTGGATGGAAACAAAAGAAAACAAACGAAGAGGTTTTAAAACAACTAAAAATGAAAAAAAGAACTACTAAACACAATTAGAGCAAGACAAATGAAATTTTTTGGTCATGTTAAAAGACACAACAGTCTAATAAAATTAATATTAGAAAGGAAAATACAAGGTAAAAGAGGCAGAGGCAGACCAAGACTAACATGGACGAGTAACATAACGATGGACAAGTCAGCCTACGGCAATCTGCACCATCAAAGCAAGAAACAGAGTGGAATGGCGCTCCATGGTAGCCAACCTTCGATGCGGAGAGGGCACTCAATGATGATTGATGAGTATCATTTGGATGCGATAACCGTCCTACATAAACGCTATCTATTTCAGTCGTTTCTGGAGTGATATGCTGCCCCTATAAAGTCTTATGTTGAACGTCTTTGTCATCAGAAATTGTATTTTCCTCCCGTCCGATCTTTCCATTTACTGAAAGCGAGTAACCCCACCTAAGCACACGGATCTAGTGTATTCACCACAGTTAATGTCCGGATCTAGTGTATTCACCACAGTTAATGTCCGGATCTAGTGTATTCACCACAGTTAATGTCCAGATCTAGTGTATTCACCACAGTTAATGTCCGGATCTAGTGTATTCACCACAGTTAATGTCCGGATCTAGTGTATTCACCACAGTTAATGTCCGGATCTAGTGTATTCACCACAGTTAATGTCCGGATCTAGTGTATTCACCACAGTTAATGTCCGGATCTAGTGTATTCACCACAGTTAATGTCCGGATCTAGTGTATTCACCACAGTTAATGTCCGTTATTTTATCCACAGGTAACGTTTTCTACAGCATCATGTTCTGCACTCACTGCCAAAGTTGAAGTTGTTTGGCTGGTTTGTCATTGCTATCTTCGTATATTGTTCGCGTTAACCCTGCGTATAAAATGACATTCGTGTTTCTATTCCCCATCCATTGACATCAATAGCGTAAGTAGTGTTCTTCTCCTCGATTAGTTATTGCTATGCACATAGACGTGTACACCAACAAGGGTCACGAACAAGAGGGGCTTTTCAGATCTTCACCGGTTCCCCATAACTTGTCGTGCTTGATTGTTTATGTGGACCATATTTGTGTTCTTAGAGTGTTGTGAGTGCTACAGGCATGTAGGATGTAGCTCCGAAGTTTGTCTGGATGCTCCGCAGTCACATGTTGCAAAGTTACTGAGCCCAATCTTGTGTAGGTGTGCTCTGATGTCACCACATGTATTGAGTCTGAATATCTTTGTCTGCTCATGTTTGTTTTTGTTCAAGCTGTCATTTTCTGGCTTATATCTTCCATACAGCTATTTCCATTTAACTCCCTCCATTCTGTTTTCCTAGCTTGTTCCGGGACTGGTTTTATTTCTTTGAGGCTCTGTGCTTGGTTGGACTTTTTGAGACTCCCACCTACTTTTACTAGTTCAACAGCTTTCTCATTTCTAGGGATGCCATAGTGTGAGGGTATCCACTGCTTGACTAGTTCTGTCTGTTCTGACACGGACAATGAACACAAGTCCTTCTGTATTTTCTGAATGTTGTCTGTCCTTTTTTGGGCTTGACATCATTAATAGGACTGACTTTGCACCAGTGAGAATGACTTATCTTTGGACTTCGGAACTCATGTGTTTTGAGAGTTTGTATAGCTATGTGGAGTGCCTGTGCCATGAAATTTGTGCACCCTTTTTTACAGCTGGAAGAGAGTATGTTTCTGTCTTTCTATCTTTCGTTCACCCGAAGTATTGTCTATATCTGCAATGTCGTTTCCTGTATAAATTTTACTGTCTTTTGTAATTCTTGCAGTGGCCCATATAGTTTTGTCTGTAGTGTTGTATCTATGGGCCAATGGATTTTCCTCAGTCTACTATATTCAGTGCAGTCTTGAAGTATGTGTTCAGCAGTCTGGGGTGCCTGTCCACATGTACAAGTAGTTGATGTGCCGATCTTGAATTGTGTATACATGTGACTACGGAGTCGATTGTGTCATGTTCTTAGGCGTATAATGATAACTTGTTCATATCTATTCATATTATGAAAGGCATCCTGACTTGGGGCTTGTGGTCCTCTGATTGATTTGATTATCTGTTTATTATGATGGTATGTAACCGGTGTATCTAGTTGTGTGCCTGTTGAACCTTCATTTGCCAACTGATCTGCTTTCTCATTTCCTGGTATTCCAGTGAGATTGGGATCCACTGCAGGGAAACCTGTGGTGCTTGCAGAGTTCAGTCAATAAGGTCTGCATATGTGGTAATAGATAATGTGGTAATAGATAATGTGGTAATAATAATTTCTGTCTTTCGACTTGAGTAGGTTTTGTGGATACCACTGCCTCCCTTGTTTGATAGAAGCTCAAGAGTTTGCTGTTTTCTCCATTTTTATGATGGGAGAGCTCGTCATTACCCCCGCCCCTCTCCCCAGGATTATGTCATTAATGTTATTGTCTAAATCTGTGCCAATGATACTTGTCGTGAAGAAGTTGGCTTGTCTCTGGTACGCCAACAATTCTAGTCAATATTAGCGTGTGTTTCTTGTCCATACACTACTTTAGATAAATAAGTATATGCTCTGGTCCCAAGTATTTCTTTCGCTTATAAATCTTCTTTTTGTCGCTTTTCATGTTATGGTGAAGCAGACACTGGACATCACTTTTTCTTCTTTTCTAGAACAGCATTAACAGCAGAATTCATTCATTTTGTTCGGTCCGAGTGAAATCTGTTTTGATTTTGTTCCTTATGGTATGCGAGTGTATTTGTTATTCTCTTTTATGTATCGTTTCGCATATTTCATATCTCTTCTGACATTTCAAGCTTTCTTTCAATTCGAATTATATGTGCGCATGCGCGAACGCCTCTTAATCATTTATTATTATTTTTTTTATAGTTTTCTGCCATATACGAGTAGTTTAACTATTTTCTTGTTTTTACAATAAATCCACACGCACATGATATAAATCCACACGCAAATGATATAAATCCACACGCAAATGATATAAATCCACACACAAATGATATAAATGCACACGCAAATGATATAAATGCACACACAAATGATATAAATGCACATACAAATGATATAAATGCACACACAAATGATATAAATGCACACACAAATGATATAAATGCACACACAGATGATATAAATGCACACACAAATGATATAAATGCACACACAAATGATATAAATGCACACACACATGATATAAATGCAGTCATTTGTTGAAACACATCCTTGGTAGTTTGTTGATGTGTCCTACTGGCTTTGGCCCTATCGTCTGCTGGGATAAAAGTCTTGAAGCCAACAAGCCAGAAATGCTGCGTAGCCATGAATGAGAGCATATTAAGGACGTTATTTTTCCGGTAATGTCGCTAGACACGTTCAACGGCATTTTAACTTGTTCCATTTGATGAAAATTGATTTGAGGGGAACAGGAGAGGCAACCGTATTTTTCATAAATGTTTGTTTCGGGCCTTGTAGATGATTCCAAAAATAGATTATTTTGAAATATTTATATTCACGACATCTAATTCGAGAATATATCTCGGCAGTTGTCCTTGTTAGAGTCGATATGTTTCTTGTATTTCAAAAACTTCTACTGCTTAAAAAATTTTTCTTTTGAGGCGACAAGTCTCATTCAAATTGTGTATAACAAAGGTGCCAAAATATTGGATAGATCATTGTAAAATATCCAAAACGAGCCAATATTTTGATAGGAGCCAGTAGTGGGGTATGCTAAACACTCAAGGTATAGTGACAGCTTTACAAAGAAGGAACACAACACAATAATGACGTTTCGGCCTGTGGCCTCCTTCAGAATACGGGGACAACGACAACAAACGATGAGGCACAAATCCCTATAGCTACATGTAGGATGACAACGTTTGGGGAGAGGTGGACGGAGAGATGAGAGATCGGATGGTGAGATAAACAAAGAGAGATGTGTTAAGTGAGGGGAAGTAGGATGAGTGTAGCAGCTTTACCGCAGCTTTTCAATTATTTGCCTTTTCCCCAATGTTTTGATAATCCGTATATCCGTGTATAGAAAAGCGGCTGGGAAACACTCGAGAGGGAACTGCATTTTAATAATTGTTTATAGACAGACTGTTGCACAACTACTGCGTACACCTTTAGACGTTAATAAACATCAGTTGGCTGTGTTCACTTTCTGTGTTCAGATTTCAGTTGGCTGTGTTCACTTTCTGTGTTTAGATTTCAGTTGGCTGTGTTCCCTTTCTGTGTTCAGATTTCAGTTGGCTGTGTTCCCTTTCTGTGTTCAGATTTCAGTTGGCTGTGTTCCCTTTCTGTGTTCAGATTTCAGTTGGCTGTGTTCCCTTTCTGTGTTCAGATTTCAGTTGGCTGTGTTCCCTTTCTGTGTTCAGATTTCAGTTGGCGGTGTTCCCTTTCTGTGTTCAGATTTCAGTTGGCTGTGTTCACTTTCTGTGTTCAGATTTCAGTTGGCTGTGTTCACTTTCTGTGTTTAAATTTCAGTTGGCTGTGTTCATTTTCTGCGTGGTTTCGCCTTATGTCTTTTGGCGTATGCTGAGACTGTTACGATGGGGACTATTACTGTTACGTTTGGGAGATGAGATAATAACTCGGATGATTTCACTGGCACAGGCGGTTGAGCAATTATGGATTTTAATTCGTTTGCAGCGATACCGGGGCCTTCCATAACCCAATAACCAAATACATAAGTTTGAAGAAAGTATCAACTTAAGGCAGGTGGCATCACCAAACAGCGTGTCCTGGTATAATACCGGTGATAGTCACAAGAGCCTTATCTGTTCATTATATGTTGAGCATGATTGTATAGCTTGTTTCATAACACGTGCCCAACTTTTAAAATCCATAGCTTTTTAACCGCTTGTTGTAAGTTGTTAAAAATTTGCATGTAAAGTTATAATGATTAGAACCCAACAGGGAATTAATTTCAATTAAAAAAAAACATTTGGTTATTATTGTTGCTTATTTGATTTATATAAATTTATAACGACCCATTGATGTAGTCAAAACTTAATGTTTACAGTATTTTAAGTTAAAAATAGCGAGTAAAAATCCATACACGGTAAAATTGACTTGTTTGCACGCTTTCGCCGTGGTTTTTTTGACACAATTAGACACTTGAGAAATTGTGTGCTCCATTTCCGTTCATTCATAGGTGTAGACGTGGAACGATAACATTTATCATGAGTCTTAAAATGAAATTCTGCAGTTTACTAAACATCGCAATAAAAATGTATGACTATTTTTGCAAAGAGGCTAAACGAGGAAGATTATTTCATTCTTTAGAAAACCCTGAGAATAGGACAAGACACATTTTGGATTTATCTAAACGGTCATTTAATCGCTGGATTCAAGCACGTGACCGTCAATGTTCAAAATGTACAAAATCACAAGGAAGAGCAAAAATGTTGGATAATTTCGACAGTGAACTTATTAGAAGTGAAATTCGCAAAATGTTGGGTATGAATGAAACTGTTACAATAAGAAAATTAAAAGTATCGCTGAAAAAGAACAACAGTATTGAAATATCAAAGTCTACATTATGGAGGAATGTGAGAGCTGCAGGCTTTACATTCAGAAAGTATTCCAATGGACGAAACATCATCTGTGAGAAGCCACATATAGTAGTCATGAGAAGCAAGTACTTACGTGAAGTAAAAGAGGTGCGCAAGCAAGGTTATGATATTGTGTACTTGGATGAAACATGGATTAATGCTCACCACACTAACCAAAGGGAATGGCAGTCATCAGATGGAAAGATTAAGAGATTAATACCTAGCAGCAAAGGGCAGCGCTTGATAATTGTTCATGCAGCTAGTCGACAACATGGACTAATACAGAATGCAGAGCTCATTTTTCTTTCAAAATCCATAGACAATCGGGATTATCACTCTGAGATGAATGGTCAAATATTTAGATATTGGATTGAAAATTCTGTTCTCCCATCACTAGATCGACCATCTTGCCTAATAATGGACAATGCAGCGTACCACAACATTGTTGCACTTGAAGATAAAGTCCCGACGTCATCCAGTACAAAAGATGCTATTAAGATATGGCTCTCAAAGGAGCACATACAATTTAATAACATGTACTTAAAACCTGAATTACTATTTCTAGTAAAGCAAAAACAAAGGACACAGATTTTTCAAATAGATAAGATTATCCAAGAGCACGGTCATATAAGTTTGAGGCTGCCACCTTACCATGCTCATTTAAATCCAATAGAACTAATCTGGGCAAAATTAAAAGGACAAGTGGCAGATGAAAATACAACATTCAAAATATGCGATGTAAAGACTCTTGCTAAGCTCGCTTTATTAAATATAGACAAAGATTATTGGGCTAAATGTGAAGACCACGTCTTAAAACAGGAAGAGGAATATTGGAAAAATGATGGTTTGTGGAATGTTCAACCCCAAACAGTTATTAATCTTTCAGAATGAAAGTATATAGCCCCCACAATGTTGGCCCCTATATTACCTTAAATTAGTTCAACAAACGGTCCTTTTCAGGACCACACAACTAGGAAAATTGGACATACAGGTATACCTTGATATTATCGTCCGTCCTCGAACTGAGAAGACAATAATTCTCCTGGTATTTCCCCATTACGGCCACGCCTTTACCTAGTGAAAATTAATCATAGACCAGCAACTACGGTAATTTCTATTATTTAGGGGTTCACAATTTACAATTTTGACAAACATCAAAGAAATTCGCCGCTTTAAGAAAACTGCAGCTGCAAGATATTTGTTAAATATACATTTAAAGGGTCTTTTGCATTCTAATAACATTTGGAAAATTTCAACAGTTTTTAACAAACGGTTACTGAGCAATAGCGTTTTGAAGTTGGGCAAGTGATTTGAAACGAGCTATAGCATACATTTAGCTGACTTTATGTCTCTGCCACAGTAGTCATCAGAGGTTCCTATCCTTAGGGTATTGACAAGATGGGGCTTTAATCTGTTATGGTGTGTTCGGAGTCTAACAATTTGTTCTTTTCTGTTGAGCAGGTAGTAGGCATCTTTTTGCTGCTAGCCCTGGTGTTCTGTTTTCTACTTGTTCATGTATTTGTTCCTGACATACTTATTTGATTCCCCGTAAGTTGTACCTGTATCTGGCTTATTTAATTTACCACATTCTTTTGCTAACCCTGACTGCCTCATCGATTCCCGAAATATTACAGTGAGATGGAATCCACTGAATCACAGCACAGTTCTGCATCTTTTGGCTAAGTTTATAGAGTGCTTCTCTTAGATCATCCAGGTCTTCATTTCCTTAACAGTGCTGTAACTACTGACAGAGCATCTGTGAGGAATACAATATTTTCTTCTTTAATCTTCTATGTCATGAGAGTTTCAGCTGCAGTTTTCAGAGCTTCTGCCTCTGCCTTAAAAAGTAAAATAAAGAGCCCCCGTTACGCCAAGTGACGTATAGGGGATATGGTGTTAGTGACCATACATTTTACAGACCTTCAGCACATGATTTTTGGGGTAATATGGTCGGTATTACGCCCGTGCCGCTTTACTTTCCCAGAAAAAAATCCGGTACCCATTTAAGGCTGGGTGAACCCGGAAGCCGTCGGTTGGGATCGAACCCTACCCCTTGCTTGTCCTTTGTAGTCCAGTTCACTAACCACTGAGCTATCGCGGCTCCTTAAAGTAACTTAAATATTTTCCTGTTGCAACAGTCTTTTCTGTGTTCAATTTTGAGAATTATAAAAGTTCCCACTCCTTCATTTTCTTTTGCTTTGGTTGCTGATTCATCTATGTAAACATGTGTCCAGAGTGACTTCGAATGATGGTTTCTACGTAGATCAAGTTACTGTTTCTCTTTGTTTTCTATTCTGGTTGTTTGTATACAATATGTCGAAATGTTTTCTATTAGTTCAGGAATGTGCTGTCTTCACCACAGTGGTTTTTATTGATTGACTGTTGGCAGCCTCAGCAAAACATCTGAGATGAAATGACATCTTGATAGTCGTGTGTAATAAAGTTATATCTCTTAAAATATAAAGTTATATATTATTTTATCTTTATAAATTTAAACATCTGGGAACATTGTTAACCTCAAATGGTAGATGTACAACAGAGGTGAGATGGTAGATGTACAACAGAGGTGAGATGGTAGATGTACAACAGAGGTGAGATGGTAGATGTACAACAGAGGTGAGATGGTAGATGTACAACAGAGGTGAGATGGTAGATGTACAACAGAGGTGAGATGGTAGATGTACAACAGAGGTGAGATGGTAGATGTACAACAGAGGTGAGATGGTAGATGTACAACAGAGGTGAGATGGTAGATGTACAACAGAGGTGAGATGGTAGATGTACAACAGAGGTGAGATGGTAGATGTACAACAGAGGTGAGATGGTAGATGTACAACAGAGGTGAGATGGTAGATGTACAACAGAGGTGAGATGCTGAATGGCTCAGGCAAAAGCAGCTTTCCAAAAAATGAGGACGATACTGTGCGATCCATTTTTTGACAAGAAAAAAAGTTCATAAATGTTATGTAGAGGCAGTCTTAACACTTGGGTGTGAATCATGGACAACAGACAAAAAAATCACTGGAAGTTGTAGAAATATGGTTTTAAAGAAGAATGTTGAGAATACCATGGGCAGCTAAGAAGAGTAATGAAAACTTCATGAAAGAGACCAAAGCAATAAGAGAACTAATATCCAATATTAGGAAGAAACAATCAACATTTTTTGGCCATGTAATGAGAAGAGAACTGGAATATATTGTAACTACTTGGAAAATTGAGGGACGAAGAGTTAGAGGGAAGCAAAGAGAAAAGATACCAGACAGCTTAAGAGAATGGCTTGGCAGAAGGTCAACAACAGAAATGATAAATAACTGTCGATATCGAAAGTTGTGGAGAGACATGATCACCTACGCCAGCAGGCTTGATACTTGATAATGATATAATAAAGTACAACTATCACAAAGGCCAACATTTTGATAGTTTGTATAATAAAGTAATATATGAGAAAAGTCAACAGTTTGATGCATATCAGAGCATTTCATTTACCAACATTGCTGATAGCTCCGTATAGACTGTACAAAACATGTGAGAGGTGCTAACAGTTTAGCCTTGTGCATGTACACGTAATGTAGCAGAATACATAGTTTACACAAAAAGTAAAGGATATACATTGGTTATCATTGATCTCAGGCGAAATCAAGCGATCTCTTATACTGTTGACTTATCATAAGTAAAGTAGAACCAACAAGAAAGGGGAGAAAACAAAATGAACATCGCCTCACTCAGCATGAACAATGAACGCGTTGTAAGAAATTTTAAAAAAGGAAGAAAAACTAATCAACGTTATAGCACGTTAATAAGAATTATGTTCGGTCTGTGTATAGTGTTTGCGTGCCTGTGGATAGTGTTTGCGTGTCTGTGTATAGTGTTTGCGTGTCTGTGGATATTGTTGCTGACACTAGTATTAGGTGCGTGTGTGTGTGTTCCCCCCTCCAACCCAGAAATCAGTCCGGCCTGAAAGCACAAAATGAGATATTTGACATCTACACCTCACTTGTCACTCACTAAACATTACCCATATAATGGCCGTCCCGATGTGAGGTCCTGCATGCAGCTACTCTGTTGTCAGTTACATCATTTATTGAGATGTTTTGCGGAGAGAATGCCGCTGAAGCAAATTTGCTGATTTTGTGCACGAACAGCTAATTGATGACAGAAGCCATTAATTCAGTTGTTATTGCATGTATCTGACTTGAGAAGGTTTATTCCTCCATTACTAAGCCTGTCAGACCGGGAACAACAATCGTTAGCTGGGTGTGACTCTTTCATATACGACCAAGATGGATCCTTGAAAACGCGTGATCGGCATCTAAATCTTCTCGTGTGGTACATGTGATATTGATAGCGTTCTCATGTAGCATATGTTTCTAATATGTTATAGTGTTCTAATATAGTATAGTATTCCGGTATAGTGTAGTGCATTAATATAGTGTAGTGTTCAAGTGTTGTATAATATTCTAGTATTCTATAGCTTACATGTGTAGAATAGTTCTCTGGTATAGTATTCTAAAGTAGTAAAGTGTACTGGTATAGTTGTCAGGTATTTTAGAGAGG
Source organism: Megaustenia siamemsis (assembly GCA_032433765.1). NCBI lineage: Eukaryota > Metazoa > Mollusca > Gastropoda > Stylommatophora > Ariophantidae > Megaustenia > Megaustenia siamemsis. Next base: position 26,577,404 of record JAVIAB010000050.1, read on the forward strand.
TTTGACATGTAGTCGCCTGTCGTGATGTGACAGAACAACTCGCCTTGATTTCTAATGTAGAAGTTATCGAACTGGGCAAACAGTTGTAGACAGCCGTACGCATTCGTGGACAGCAACAGCGACAACTCCATGATTTACTTCTAGAGACTGGCTCCACTGGCCAGTACTCTAACGGGTTTCATCATCATCATGTGCCATACCGGTTGGCGTAGGCGATCATGTCCCTCCACAATCTTCTATCTACAGTGCATCGTATCAGTTCTGTTGTTGACTGTTTTCCATTCCATGACACCAAGCTATCCAGTATTTTCTCTCTTTGTCGTCCGCGATCTCTCTTTCCTTTTATTTTGCCAGTTGTAACCAAGTATTCCAACTTTCCTCTTCTCATGATGTGCCCGAAAAATATTGATTGCTTCTTTATAATGTTTTTTAAGAGCTCCCTTTTTGTGTTGGATTCTTTGAGAACTTCCTCATTGGTCTTTTTCGATGTCCAGGGAACTTTCAACATTCTTCTGAGAAATCCCATCTCTGTGGCCTCTGATCGTCTTTTCATTTGTTTGTCTACTGTCCATGATTCGCTTCCATAGGTCAGAATTGGTTCTATATAGCACCGATGAACTCTCTTTCTCATTTTTATTGACATAGATTTGTTGCATAAGATATTTTTCATTTTCTGAAATGCTATTTTGGCCTGAACTATTCTGCTCTTTATTTCTGTGGTGCATCTCCCATCTGATGTTTTTATTGTGCCCAAGTATTTGAAACGTTGCAATTGTCTCAGATTTGTCTCGTTTATTTTTATGCTGCATGATGGTGATGATTGTTATTGTTATTATTGTTATTGGTTATGGAAGGCCTCGGCATCACAGCAAACGAATTAAAATCCATAATTGCTCAACCGCCCGTGCCAGTGGAATCATCCGAATTACCAACTCATCTCCCAAACAAAGAAAGGTAACTGTAGTCCCCATCGTAGCAGTCTCAGCACACGCCAAAAGACATAAGGCGAAACCGCGCAGAAAGTGAACACAGCCAACTGTTCTCTGTCATACGATATCATCATTCATCGTAAACAAGCGGGATATCGAAGCAGGATCAAAACGGATGAGACACACAGCTCACGGTGTGCACAGAGCACTTAACTCAGTAGCTCCTGCAACAAGCCGGACTTGGAATATGAGGAAACTGCAAGAAGGAACGCTTTTCAGACATAGCCTTCAATGGTTCCTGCCGCCTATCCACCATATACCATGGGAGTTCACGTCCTCCCGAAAATGATGATCGTCATAGCACTTGATGATGTTAGGCCGTCATTGATGACTCCAATTCCAAACATATAGACACACAGTCGTGGTAATTTGTCATTTCCAATCCAACAGAAGCCACATGACCTGTAGTTAGTAAAACCACAGAGAGAATATGATTTTGTGACCTTCACTGATTCACTCTTAGATGTGAATGTGTAGTTTACACAAGAGGAGAAGTTTTCAACTACAGTGATTCCATTTAAGGCAATTCTGGGATAGCAAGGCAAGTCTCCTTTATAGCAGCAGAACTTGATGTTCTCCACTTCTTGTAGCCGCCGCCACACGATTCTGATGTCTCACTAACTTGGACATCATTCAAGAACAATGTCAGATTAACATTCCATAGATATGGCTCTGCTGATGAAGTGCTTGGTGCAACAGTTGTATCAATCATACTGGAGGCTCCTGGTCTGTGGTCATTAATATCACAGACAGCACATGGTGTTGTTATATTCAGTATTTCTTTCTGGGGTGTAAATATGTGGCACACACATGGAGAGTGGTTTGTGGTCACAGTAATCCCATTAAAGGCAATTCCAGGGTAGCATGGCATAGCTGTTTCAGAACAGCACAATCCTGTGATGCCTTCTGTGCTCGCTATAAAGCTGCTGCTGCTACACAATCCTGACCAATTATAGGTGTGGACATTATTCACTTGCAATGACAAAACTGCTTTGTTCACTACATCATAAACCTCTGGAAGCGAATCATTTATGGGACCAATAGTACAATTTATTCTTCCATCGGAGATATCTGCATTGAGTCCCCCCAAAAAAAGGTCTTTGGTTAAAAAGCACATATGCGTTTGAGTTAAACACACAATGAGCCCACTTCATAGATTCAAAATGATCCTTGCCAATGCCATCCGCTTGCACAAGTTAGGTCCTTAGCTACCAACGTCTAAAATGTCTGAAACGAAGCCATCCAATTAACGACTTTATCTACAGCGAAGGTTAACGAACTGTGAACAAACATTTATGTTCAAACCCCTGAAAACATTTTCAAAAATCTGCCAACTCGCAGCAATAACATTTATCGTGTTGTTCAATGCAAACATTGCTTGGTCCATAGCTCGAATATAAATAAGCTGCCATTTTGGTGCGTCCCATGACGTCATCATCCAGTTTCTTCTTATCTCTAAGTTGAACTGATTATCGGTGATGATTGTTTCTTCGATATAACCATTACTTCTGTTTTCTTACTATTCAGACTGAGACCTTTCTTGTTGCTTTCTTTTACTATTATGTTTATCATTTCTTGTAGTTCGTTCTCTGTCCCTGCTATTAAGACTGTGTCATCCGCATATCACAAATTATTTATATTGTGACCATTGACTTCAATTCCTTTTTTGTCTACTATTGATCCCATAATATGTTCGCTGTAAAGTGAAAACAAATCCGGTGACAGAACACAGCCTTGTCTGACTCCTTGTTTTATATATATTGGAATTGTCCTGTTTGGTTGTTAATTCGTATAGCTGCTGTTTGTTGCCAGTACATGTTTTTTACGATTCGCAGATCCTTGCCATCAATGTTTAATTTCTCCAGCATATTGATTATTTCCACATGCTTTACTTTGTCAAATGCTTTCGTGTAGTCTATAAAGCACATATATAGATCTTTCTTTACCTCTACAGATCTTTCTATCAATGTTCTTAAGCTGTATATTGCATTATTGGTGCCCTTTCCTTCCACAAATCCACATTGTTCCTCACTTATTTCTAGTTTTATTTAACCACATCTAACGGGTTTAATGACATGTACAATTGTAGGTCAATAGTAACAAAGATCAGCAATCACAAAACACATTATACTAACACTCCACAGTGAAATATATAAATCAATAACTGCTAATAAGTCGTTTCTGTCTGTCTCAAACAGAACTTCAAAGCCCTCTAAAGCTGTCCAGGGTGAACCTAAGCTTCTAAATCATTCTATGTCTATCTAAACTTCATGCTTCTAGCTGGTTGGCCGAGCTTTCTACTTCAGTTCTGTCCTGGAGTCACTCATTCATTTCTCGAAGTGTTATCTGTCACGTCAGCGCAATTCCTGACCGTATCCTACGTCTTGTCTGCTTGAGATACTGGCGAGAACTGACTAGTCCAGCCTTCTAGTTTGACTCGTTGACTTTACACATGACTATGGTCTAATGACACGATCTCGAGATGTCCTTCAAACTGACCAGTGTTCATCATGACTGAATAACTTAACATCTCGCGATCATTCCCCTGTTAATTCTTCTAACTACACTGTCTTAGTACGTTATTTAACACTCTAAAACCCTAGATCTGGTACACTGGTATCGTGTTCTGGTATAATTTAATGTTCCGGTAAAGTACAAAAGCGTGTTAATGACTTTTGTCGCTTGAAATCAGCTGTGTGTTACTGACTTGTGCCGCCAGGAATCAGCTGTATGTTACTGATTTGTGTTGCCAGAAATCAGCTGTGTGTTAATGACTTTTGTCGCTTGAAATCAGCTGTGTGTTACTGACTTGTGCCGCCAGGAATCAGCTGTATGTTACTGATTTGTGTTGCCAGAAATCAGCTGTGTGTTACAGACTTGTGTCGCCAGAAATCAGCTGTGTGTTACAGACTTGTGTCGCCAGAAATTAGCTGTGTGTTACAGACTTGTGTCGCCAGAAATCAGCTGTGTGTTACAGACTTGTGTCGCCAGAAAACAGCTGTGTCTTACATACTTGTGTTGCCAGAAAACAGCTGTGTGTTACAGACTTGTGTTGCCAGAAACCAACTGTGTGTTACAGACTTGTGCTGCCAGAAAACAGCTGTGTGTCTTATATACTTGTGTCGCCAGAAACCAGCTGTGTTTTACTGACTTGTGTTGTCAGAAATCAGCTGTATGTTACAGACTTGTGCAGCCATGAACCAGCTGTGTGTTACAGACTTGTGTTGCCATAAACCAATTGTGTGTTACTGACTTGTGTTTCCAGAAACCAGCTGTGTGTTACAGACTTGTGTTGTCAGAAATCAGCTGTATGTTACAGACTTGTGTAGCCATAAATCAGCTGTATGTTACAGACTTGTGTTGCCATAAACCAATTGTGTGTTACTGACTTGTGTTGCCATAAACCAACTGTGTATTACAGACTTGTGTCGCAAGAAACCAGCTGTGTGTTACTGACTTGTGTTGCCATAAACCAACTGTGTGTTACAGACTTGTGTTGCCATAAACCAACTGTGTGTTACAGACTTGTGTTGCCATAAACCAACTGTGTGTTACAGACTTGTGTCGCCAGAAACCAGCTGTGTTTTACTGACATATGTTGCCATAAACCAGCTGTGTGTTACAGACTTGTGTTGCCAGAAACCGGCTGTGTGTTACAGACTTGTGTTGCCAGAAACCAGCTGTGTGTTACAGACTTGTGTTGCCATAAACCAACTGTGTGTTACAGACTTGTGTTGCCATAAACCAACTGTGTGTTACAGACTTGTGTTGCCATAAACCAACTGTGTGTTACAGACTTGTGTTGCCATAAACCAACTGTGTGTTACAGACTTGTGTTGCCATAAACCAGCTGTGTGTTACAGACTTGTGTTGCCAGAAACCGGCTGTGTGTTACAGACTTGTGTTGCCATAAACCAGCTGTGTGTTACAGACTTGTGTTGCCATAAACCAACAGTGTGTTACAGACTTGTGTTGCCAGAAACCAGCTGTGTGTTACAGACTTGTGTTGCCATAAACCAACAGTGTGTTACAGACTTGTGTTGCCAGAAACCAGCTGTGTGTTACAGACTTGTGTTGCCATAAACCAACTGTGTGTTACAGACTTGTGTTGCCATAAACCAACTGTGTGTTACAGACTTGTGTTGCCATAAACCAACTGTGTGTTACAGACTTGTGTCGCCAGAAACCAGCTGTGTTTTACTGACATATGTTGCCATAAACCAGCTGTGTGTTACAGACTTGTGTTGCCAGAAACCGGCTGTGTGTTACAGACTTGTGTTGCCAGAAACCAGCTGTGTGTTACAGACTTGTGTTGCCATAAACCAACTGTGTGTTACAGACTTGTGTTGCCATAAGCCAACGGTGTGTTACAGACTTGTGTTGCCATAAACCAACTGTGTGTTACAGACTTGTGTTGCCATAAACCAACTGTGTGTTACAGACTTGTGTTGCCATAAACCAACTGTGTGTTACAGACTTGTGTCGCCAGAAACCAGCTGTGTTTTACTGACATTTGTTGCCATAATCCAGCTGTGTGTTACAGACTTGTGTTGCCAGAAACCGGCTGTGTGTTACAGACTTGTGTTGCCATAAACCAGCTGTGTGTTACAGACTTGTGTTGCCATAAACCAACAGTGTGTTACAGACTTGTGTTGCCAGAAACCAGCTGTGTGTTACAGACTTGTGTTGCCATAAACCAACTGTGTGTTACAGACTTGTGTTGCCAGAAACCAGCTGTGTGTTACAGACTTGTGTTGCCATAAACCAACTGTGTGTTACAGACTTGTGTTGCCATAAACCAGCTGTGTTTTACTGACATTTGTTGCCATAATCCAGCTGTGTGTTACAGACTTGTGTTGCCAGAAACCGGCTGTGTGTTACAGACTTGTGTTGCCATAAACCAGCTGTGTGTTACAGACTTGTGTTGCCATAAACCAACAGTGTGTTACAGACTTGTGTTGCCAGAAACCAGCTGTGTGTTACAGACTTGTGTTGCCATAAACCAACTGTGTGTTACAGACTTGTGTTGCCAGAAACCAGCTGTGTGTTACAGACTTGTGTTGCCATAAACCAACTGTGTGTTACAGACTTGTGTTGCCATAAACCAACTGTGTGTTACAGACTTGTGTTGCCATAAACCAACTGTGTGTTACAGACTTGTGTCGCCAGAAACCAGCTGTGTTTTACTGACATATGTTGCCATAAACCAACTGTGTGTTACAGACTTGTGTTGCCAGAAACCGGCTGTGTGTTACAGACTTGTGTTGCCATAAACCAGCTGTGTGTTACAGACTTGTGTTGCCATAAACCAACAGTGTGTTACAGACTTGTGTTGCCATAAACCAGCTGTGTGTTACAGACTTGTGTTGCCATAAACCAGCTGTGTGTTACAGACTTGTGTTGCCAGAAACCGGCTGTGTGTTACAGACTTGTGTTGCCATAAACCAGCTGTGTGTTACAGACTTGTGTTGCCATAAACCAACAGTGTGTTACAGACTTGTGTTGCCATAAACCAGCTGTGTGTTACAGACTTGTGTTGCCATAAACCAGCTGTGTGTTACAGACTTGTGTTGCCAGATTTGATGTTTGTTTAGTTGGTTGAACTAGTTGGACTTGTTTACTTTGTATTTCGTCTCGGGTCGAAGTCAGCACATACGGCAGGGATATCAAAATTCTTGATGTTTGACAATGCACTGACGTCACTAACGTCTTGTTTTGTTCACTTTTTGTTGGATCCTTTATATTAATTGTTGTACTTGGAATGACCCGTGGTTTTTCTTTTGCAACGCAGTATCCACATGAATTCCTGGCGCGGACGTCCTTTTTTCTTACAAAACAAATATATATATTTTGTGTGGACATGGCTGCTGTACTTCAAATGGCTTGATTGACACGTATGATTGGTTGGTTTCTTCTAATTTTAATTCAAATAAAGTCCCTGAGATTTACTTGTAGGAGTCCTGACAGACATTTATTGTTGCAACACCTTATGTTAGCATGCGTTGTACAGTGTCAGTTGTATGTGCCTGCTAAGTATTTTCTTGTAAGTTTTTTACAGACATTTGATGCTTACACCATACGGATCAGGATATCTGCTGTTTGTGTTTCCATCCACTGACAATTTGCTCCCTTGATGGTGAAGTAGGTCACTTTCTGTGCGAGTTCCTTATTAAGTTTGATATCATTGATTGTGTCGGTAAGATCCGTGAGTTTTGTCTTCTCCATGTTGATCTGGAGATTTCCCGAGCAAAGTAACGAAATGGATCTACTTTATCTTTACAGTCAGAGTGTGTTGAGCTCAAGAGATCCTCAATCGATATCTACAGAGATTTTATAGTTTGTCCATTTTATGCCCAGTTTTTTTTTGTCACCGTTGTATTTTCACATGAGCCAATCAATTGCTATTTCGAATGATGTTGTTGACACGACACAACCTTGTTTCACGCTGGCCTCTGTTTGACACAACAAACTGAATGTTCGTAGAAAACTGTAACAATGTTCACATATGTTGGTAGGTAGCTGTACATTCTGAGGATTAACCAAAGTGTCGACGGCAGTCATGGGGCTTACCTAGAAATAAAAGAAGGAAACATGGTCGTCTGTACGATGAGCTGCTTGGAGGTACTATTAATGTCTCTAGGAAAAAAAATACACAAAATAATGATAATAAAGGCGCACGAAATATTGTTAAGATTACACTCACATCAAGCACAGAAACAGAATATAAAGCGCTTTAGTTATCTCATAAACCTAGAGCCTAACCAGCTGGTGTCATGTCTGTTCGTTGAAGGTGAGTGCATGTTACTTCACACTAATCAAAATGTGGATTGGCGATCCTCTCTTGCTCTTTTACTGCCCATACTTATAAGTTGGATATTTATTTACTGTTGAGTCTAACAATAGTGTCTCTGTACCTGGCATCAACATTGTGACGTTCTACTAAGATAGCAGATATGTTTTGTTACTGCACTCAGGACACAGCCTTGGGTACTACATCTTCTCATCATTAGCTCTCAGTAACTGTTCCAGTTGTGGCTGACTGTTCTAGTTGTGGCTGACTGTTCTGGTTGTGGCTGACTGTTCTAGTTGTGGCTGACTGTGCTAGTTGTGGCTGACTGTTCTAGGTGTGGCTGACTGTGCTAGTTGTTGCTGACTGTTCTAGGTGTGGCTGACTGTGCTAGTTGTGGCTGACTGTTCTAGGTGTAGCTGACTGTTCTAGTTGTGGCTGACTACTCTAAGCTGTGGCTGACTGTTCTAGGTGTGGCTGACTGTTCTAGTTGTGGCTGACTGTTCTTGTTGTGGCTGACTGTTCTACGTGTGGCTGACTGTTCTAGTTGTGGCTGACTGTTATAGGTGTGGCTGACTGTTCCAGTTGTGGCTGACTTTTCCAGTTGTGGCTGACTGTCCTAGCTGTGGCTGACTGTCCTAAGTATGGCTGACTGTTCTAGTTGTGGCTGGCTGTTCCAGTTGTGGCTGACTGTTCTAGTTGTGGCTGACTGTTCTAGCTGTGGCTGACTGTTCTAGCTGTGGTTGACTTTTCTACCTATGGCTGACTGTTCTAGTTGTGGCTGATGATGATGGTGGTGATGATGAATGCTAACTTACCTACTGACTCTTACCTATATTTGCCAGGTAATATTTATCTTTCCTACTGACTCTTACCTATATCTATCAGAGATTACTATCTTACCTACTGACTCTTACCTATATCTGCCAGGTAATATTTATCTTTCCTACTGACTCTTACCTATATCTGCCAGGTAATATTTATCTTTCCTACTGACTCTTACCTATATCTATCAGAGATTACTATCTTACCTACTGACTCTTACCTATATCTATCAGGTAATACTATCTTACCTACTGATTCTTACCTATATCTATCAGGTAATACTATCTTACCTACTGATTCTTACCTATATCTATCAGGTAATACTATCTTACCTACTGATTCTTACCTATATCTATCAGGTAATACTATCTTACCTACTGATTCTTACCTATATCTATCAGGTAATACTATCTTACCTACTGATTCTTACCTATATCTATCAGGTAATACTATCTTACCTACTGGCGTAAAACTCTATGTCTGTCACTATAAACAATAACATGCTTTAAACTAATCAAACTTCAAAGTTAATTTTTGTTTCGACTTGCTGCTCTTAAAACAGACTATCATTTTTCTGGACCGTTACCGATCTGGGACAGCTGTAATTCTCTGAACCGTCATCAGTCTGGGACAGCTGTGATTTCTCTGAACCGTTATCTATCTGGGACAACTGTAATTTCTCTGAACCGTCATCAGTCTGGGACAGCTGTAATTTCTCTGAACCGTTATCAGTCTGGGACAGCTGTAATTTCTCTGAACCGTTATCTATCTGGGACAGCTGTAATTTCTCTGAACCGTCATCATTCTGGGACAGCTGTAATGCCTCTGAGCCGTTATCGATCTTGGACAGCTGTAATTTCTCTGAACCGTCATCAGTCTGGGACAGCTGTAATTTCTCTGAACCGTCATCAGTCTGGCACTGCTGTAATTTCTCTGAACCGTTATCTATCTGGGACAGCTGTAATTTCTCTGAACCGTCATCAGTCTTTGACAGCTGTAATGCCTCTGAACAGTTATCGATCTTGGACAGCTGTAATTTCTCTGAACCGTCATCAGTCTGGGATAGCTGTAATTTCTCTGAACCGTTATCTATCTGAGACAGCTGTAATTTCTCTGAACCGTCATCAGTCTGGGATAGCTGTAATTTCTCTGAACCGTCATCAGTGAGGGACAGTTGTAATTTCTCTGATCCGTTACCGATCTGGGACAGCTGTCAGTTCTCTGATCCGTTACCGATCTGAGACAGCTGTCAGTTCTCTGATCCGTTAGCCACACCGATGTAAGAATAGAAGGCCTACAAAACACTATATAATCTGTACGCCACATACACTCAATTCATCATGAAAATCAACATCAACAAAACAGAAGTCATGGATACCGCAACAGAGAAACAACGTCAGCATATTCATAGACGGCATTCAATTACAATAAATGGAGGAATTTAAATATCGTGAAGTCTTGTGATAAACGACAAATAGACTCAAGATGCAAACAAGCATGTCAAATCAACCGACAACTATCACCATTGCTGTCCAACAAGTATATAACATCATCATCATCATCATCTTGTGCCTTCTCCGCAACAAGTATATAACACAAGAGGCAAAATAGGCACTCTACTGTACAATCATTATCGTGTGCCTTTTCCGCAACAAGTATATAACATCATCATCATCATCGTGTGCCTTTTCCGCAACAAGTATATAACATCATCATCATCATCGTGTGCCTTCTCCGCAGCAAGTATATAACATCATCATCATCATCATCGTGTGCCTTCTCCGCAACAAGTATATAACACAAGAGGCAAAACGGGCACTCTACTGTACAATCATCATCGAAACGTTGTGCTACCAATGCCAGACTTGGACTCAATAATAATAATACAAATAACCACTGCCAAGATTACATGTGTTAGACAAATGACATGAAACAGCCTGAGCGATAAGATCATAAAAGAAGAATTGAGGAAAAGCATCCCCGTCATGAAATATATAAAGAAACAACAGATATAATGGTTTGGCCACGTGACAAGACAGAAAGATCAAAACACCACTACACGACGAGCCTTTAATAAACGTTGCGCGAACACCAGACTCAAGGAGCGACCGCGGAAATGATAGATTGATGGAATGTTAGAAACACTAGGAAATATATCAGCAGGAGAGGCCAACATAAGAGCAAATATAGATTGATGGAATATTAGAAACACTAGGAAATATATCAGCAGGAGAGGCCAACATAAGAGCAAATATAGATTGATGGAATATTAGAAACACTAGGAAATATATCAGCAGGAGAGGCCAACATAAGAGCAAATATAGATTGATGGAATATTAGAAACACTAGGAAATATATCAGCAGGAGAGGCCAACATAAGAGCAAATATAGATTGATGGAATATTAGAAACACTAGAAAATATAACCGCAGGAGAGGCCAACATAAGAGCAAATATAGATTGATGGAATATTAGAAACACTACGAAATATAACAGCAGGAGAGGCCAACATAAGAGCAAAGGATAGATTGATGGAATATTAGAAACACTAGGAAATATAACAGCAGGAGAGGCCAACATAAGAGCAAAGGATAGATTGATGGAATATTAGAAACACTAGGAAATATAACAGCAGGAGAGGCCAACATAAGAGCAAATATAGATTGATGGAATATTAGAAACACTAGGAAATATAACAGCAGGAGAGGCCAACATAAGAGCAAATATAGATTGATGGAATATTAGAAACACTAGGAAATATAACAGCAGGAGAGGCCAACATAAGAGCAAAGGATAGATTGATGGAATATTAGAAACACTAGGAAATATAACAGCAGGAGAGGCCAACATAAGATCAAATATAGATTGATGGAATATTAGAACCACTAGGAAATATAACAGCAGGAGAGGCCAACATAAGAGCAAATATAGATTGATGGAATATTAGAAACACTAGGAAATATAACAGCAGGAGAGGCCAACATAAGAGCAAAGGATAGATTGATGGAATTTTAGAAACACTAGGAAATATAACAGCAGGAGAGGCCAACATAAGAGCAAAGGATAGATTGGTGGAATATTAGAAACACTAGGAAATATAACAGCAGGAGAGGCCAACAGAATAGCAAAAGACCGCAAATTATATCTCGCCCTTGACGCTGAAAGACAAATGAGGAAGGAAAGAAGAAATCATTATCGATCTAGGGCTGCTTTAATTTCTCTGGACATCCGTTAGTGATAATTATGTGATCAATTTTCTGGACATCCATTAGTGATAATTATGTGATAAATTTTCTGGACATCCGTTAGTGATAATTATGTCGTCAACTTTCTGGACATCCTGTCCTATAGTGATAATTATGTCGTCAACTTTCTGGACATCCTGTCCTATAGTGATAATTATGTCATCAACTTTCTGGACATCCTGTCCTATAGTGATAATTATGTCATCAACTTTCTGGACATCCTGTCCTATAGTGATAATTATGTCATCAACTTTCTGGACATCCTGTCCTATAGTGATAATTATGTCATCAACTTTCTGGACATCCTGTCCTATAGTGATAATTATGTCATCAACTTTCTGGACATCCTGTCCTATAGTAATAATGATGTCATCATTTCTTTTGTTTAATAATTATCACTATAGGACAGGATGTCCAGAAAGTTGACGACATAATTATCACTAACGGATGTCCAGAAAATTTATCACATAATTATCACTAACGGATGTCCAGAAAATTGATCACATAATTATCACTAACGGATGTCCAGAGAAATTAAAGCAGCCCTAGATCGATAATGATTTCTTCTTTCCTTCCTCATTTGTCTTTCAGCGTCAAGGGCGAGATATAATTTGCGGTCTTTTGCTATTCTGTTGGCCTCTCCTAGTGTTTCTAAATGACGTTTTGTTTTAAAAAATGACGTCATGGGACGCACCAAAATGGCAGCTTATTTATATCCGAGCTATGGACTAAGCAATGTTTACATTGAACAACACGATATATTTTATTGCTGCGAGTTGGCAGATTTTTGAAAATGTTTTCAAGGGTTTGAACATAAATGTTTGTTCACAGTTCGTTAACCTTCGCTGTAGATAAAGTCGTTAATTGGATGGCTTCGTTTCAGACATTTGTGACGTTGGTAGCTAAGGCCCTAACTTGTGCAAACGGATGGCATTGGCAGGGATCATTTTGAATCTATGAAGTGGGCTCATTGTGTGTTTAACTCAAAAGCATATGTGCTTTTTAACCAAAGACCTTTTTTGGGGACTCAATGAAGATATACTATTAGTCCCATAAATGATTCGCTTCCAGAGGTTTATGATGTAAACAAAGCAGTTTTGTCATTGCAAGTGAATAATGTCCACACCTATAATTGGTCAGGATTGTGTAGCAGCAGCAGCTTTATAGCGAACACAGAAAACATCATAGGATTGTGCTGTTCTGAAACAGCTATGCCATGCTATCCTAGAATTGCCTTTAATGGGATTACTGTGACCACAAACCACTCTCCATGTGTGTGCCACATATTTACACCCCAGAAAAAAATACTGAATATAACAACATCATGTGCCGTCTGTGATATTAATGACCACAGACCAGGAGCCTCCAGTATGATTGATACAACTGTTGCACCAAGCATTTCATCAGCAGAGAAATATCTATGGAATGTTAATCTGACATTGTTCTTGAATGATGTCCAAGTTAATGAGACATCAGAATCGTGTGGCGGCAGCTACAAGAAGGGAGCGGAGAACATCAAGTTCTGCTGCTATAAAGGAGACTTGCCTTGCTATCCCAGAATTGCCTTAAATGGGATCACTGTAGTTGAAAACTTCTCCTCTTGTGTAAACTACACATTCACATCTAAGAGTGAATCAGTGAAGGTCACAAAATCATATTCTCTCTGTGGTTTTACTAACTACAGGTCATGTGGCTTCTGTTGGATTGGAAATGATAACTTACCACCACTTTGTGTCTATATGTTTGGAATTGGAGTCATCAACGACGGCCTAACATCATCAAGTGCTATGACGATCATCATTTTCCGGAGGACGTGAACTCCCATGGTATATGGTGGATAGGCGGCAGGAACCATTGAAGGCTATGTCTGAAAAGTGTTCCTTCTTGCAGTTTCCTCATATTCCAAGTCCGGCTTGTTGCAGGAGCTACTGAGTTAAGTGCTCTGTGCACACCGTGAGCTGTGTGTCTCATCCGTTTTGATCCTGCTTCGATATCCCGCTTGTTTACGATGAATGATGATATCTATGACAGGGAACAGTTGGCTGTGTTCACTTTCTGCGCGGTTTCGCCTTATGTCTTTTGGCGTGTGCTGAGACTGCTACGATGGGGACTACAGTTACCTTTCTTTGTTTGGGAGATGAATTAGTAATTCGGATGATTCCACTGGCACGGGCGGTTGAGCAATTATGGATTTTAATTCGTTTGCTGTGATGCCGAGGTCTTCCATAACCAATAACCAATTTCTTTTGTAGAGTCACTGGTCATGTAGGTCCTCGTCAGCTGTCTTTTTTTGCTTGCTACTTTAGATGAGTCGATTGCGACTGGTTTATCGCGTCCTGTGTACTTTTCCGAGCAATGGATTCATGGCATTCACAAGGCACTGTTACACCCTTAGCGAGTGGCAATGATATTCCAACTGTCGGTGTCGAGGGGGAGGCTATCAACATTTTCTGATAGCGTGTGTTCGAAAATAAGGACAGTGCAGCCGTGACGTGTCTGCAACAGCCAGGAACGCTTGTTGATTGCTGACTTGTCACTACTCAATTACGTCATCTGTTCTTTCCCCTACGAAACTTGCAGTTTTCCCAGCAGTCTCGCTGTGCCAATCTGAGAAATTGGTAACGGTTATGTTCCAGACATCAAATTGTTACCGTATAACGGTGATGTGACTTCCTTATCAAATCCTTCAATGGATACTTATATCACTCGTCTGATCATTACTTTATTGCAGTTTATCTTAAAATAATTTCGTTGATAAGCGTTGTTTGGCATGACAACTTCGAGGCTTAGGCAATCACAGGTCTGAGCTATGTGACATAGAGTCGTCATCATATCCTGCATAGTTATCGTAGGAAATCCATGTCTTGACGTGCCGATTACAAACAAATCATGTTTCGCGGAAATATTAATGGGAAAAACAACTGCAGCATGGTCCTTCACATTCATCTCTTAGATAATGCTCATGCCTGGGCAAAACTTGCTTACCCTCATCATTGACACAAATTGGTAACTCTTACTTACCCTCGTCCTTGATACAAACACGCGTCTCTGGACAACTCTTACTTACCCTCGTCCTTGATACAAACACGCGTCTCTGGACAACTCTTACTTACCCTCGTCCTTGATACAAACACGCGTCTCTGGACAACTCTTACTTACCCTCGTCCTTGATACAAACACGCGTCTCTGGACAACTCTTACTTACCCGCGTCCTTGATACAAACACGCGTCTCTGGACAACTCCTACTTACCCTCGTCCTTGATACAAACACGCATCTCTAGACAACTCTTACTTACTTACCGTCGTCCTTGATACAAACACACATCTCTAAACAACTCTTACTTACCCTCGTCCTTGATACAAACACGCGTCTCGGGACAACTCTTACTTACCCTCGTCCTTGATACAAACACGCGTCTCGGGACAACATTTATTTAATTACCCTCGTCCTTGATACAAACACGCGTCTCTGGACAACTCTTACTTACCCTCGTCCTTGATACAAACACGCGTCTCTGGACAACTCTTACTTACCCTCGTCCTTGATACAAACACGCGTCTCTGGACAACTCTTACTTACCCTCGTCCTTGATACAAACACGCGTCTCTGGACAACTCTTACTTACCCTCGTCCTTGATACAAACACGCGTCTCGGGACAACATTTATTTAATTACCTTCGTCCTTGATACAAACACGCATCTCTGGACAACATTTATGTAATTACCTTCGTCCTTGATACAAACACGCATCTCTGGACAACATTTATTTAATTACCTTCGTCCTTGATACAAACACGCATCTCTGGACAACATTTATTTAATTACCTTCGTCCTTGATACAAACACGCATCTCTGGACAACATTTATTTACATACCTTCGTCCTTGATACAAACACATGTCTCTGGACAACTCTTATTTACCTTCGTCCTTGATACAAACACGCATCTCTGGACAACATTTATTTACTTACCTTCTTCCTTGATACAAACACATGTCTCTGGACAACTCCTACTTACCCTCGTCCTTGATACAAACACGCGTCTCTGGACAACTCTTACTTACTTACCCTCGTCCTTGATACAAACACATGTCTCTGGACAACTCTTATTTACTTACCTTCTTCCTTGATACAAACACATGTCTCTGGACAACTCCTACTTACCCTCGTCCTTGATACAAACACGCGTCTCTGGACAACTCTTACTTACTTACCCTCGTCCTTGATACAAACACGCATCTCTGGACAACATTTATTTACTTACCTTCGTCCTTGATACAAACACGCGTCTTTGGACAACTCTTATTTACCTTCGTCCTTGATACAAACACGCATCTCTGGACAACTCCTACTTACCCTCGTCCTTGATACAAACATGCGTCTCTGGACAACTCCTACTTACCCTCGTCCTTGATACAAACACTCATCTCTGGACAACTCCTACTTATCCTCGTCCTTGATACAAACACGCGTCTCTGGACAACTCCTACTTACCCTCGTCCTTGATACAAACACGCATCTCTGGACAACTCTTACTTACCCTCGTCCTTGATACAAACACGCGTCTCTGGACAACTCCTACTTACCCTCGTCCTTGATACAAAAACGCGTCTCATGACAACTCTTACTAACTTACCCTCGTCCTTGATACAAACACGCGTCTCTGGACAACTCTTACTTACTTACCCTCGTCATTGATACAAACACGTATGCCTGGATAAATCTTATTTTACTTACCGTCGTACTTGATACAAACACGCATCTCTAAACAACTCTTACTTACCTACCCTCGACATTGATACAAACACGTATGCCTGGATAAATCTTATTTTACTTACCGTCGTCCTTGATACAAACACGCATCTCTAAACAACTCTTACTTACCGACCCTCGTCCTTGATACAAACACGCATCTCTAAACAACTCTTACTTACCTACCCTCGACATTGATACAAACACGCATCTCTAAACAACTCTTACTTACTTACCCTCGTCCTTGATACAAAAACGCATCTCTGGACAACTCTTACTTACTTACCCTCGTCCTTGATACAAACACGCATCTCTAAACAACTCTTACTTACCTACCCTCGTCCTTGATACAAACACGCGTCTCTGGTCAACTCTTACTTAAATACCTTCGTAATTGATATAAACATACATGTTTGAACAACTCTTACTTAAATACCTTCGTCATTGATATAAATATACATGCCTGGACAACTTTTACTTACATACCCTCGTCCTTGATACAAACACGCATCTCTGGACAACTCTTACTTACCCTCGTCCTTGATACAAAAACGCGTCTCTGGACAACTTCTACTTACCCTCGTCCTTGATACAAACACGCATCTCTGGACAACTCTTACTTACCCTCGTCCTTGATACAAACACGCATCTCTGGACAACTCTTACTTACCCTCGTCCTTGATATAAACACGCATCTCTGGACAACTTCTACTTACCCTCGTCCTTGATACAAACACGCGTCTCTGGACAACTCTTACTTACCCTCGTCCTTGATACAAACATGCGTCTCTGGACAACTCTTACTTACCCTCGTCCTTGATACAAACACGCGTCTCTGGACAACTCTTACTTACCCTCGTCCTTGATACAAAAACGCGTCTCTGGACAACTTCTACTTACCCTCGTCCTTGATACAAACACGCATCTCTGGACAACTCTTATTTACCCTCGTCCTTGATACAAACATGCGTCTCTGGACAACTCTTACTTACCCTCGTCCTTGATACAAACACGCATCTCTGGACAACTCTTACTTACCCTCGTCCTTGATACAAACACGCGTCTCTGGACAACTCTTACTTACCCTCGTCCTTGATACAAACATGCGTCTCTGGACAACTCTTACTTACCCTCGTCCTTGATACAAACACGCGTCTCTGGACAACTCTTACTTACCCTCGTCCTTGATACAAAAACGCGTCTCTGGACAACTTCTACTTACCCTCGTCCTTGATACAAACACGCGTTTTTGGACAACATTTACTTACTTACCCTCGTCCTTGATACAAACATGTGTCTCTAGACAACTCTTACTTACCCTCGTCCTTGATGTAAACATGTGTCTCTAGACAACTCTTACTTACCCTCGTCCTTGATACAAACATGTGTCTCTAGACAACTCTTACTTACCCTCGTCCTTGATACAAACATGTGTCTCTAGACAACTCTTACTTACCCTCGTCCTTGATACAAACACTCGTTTCTGGACAACATTTACTTACTTACCCTCGTCCTTGATACAAACATGCGTCTCTGGACAACTCCTTCTTACCCTCGTCCTTGATACAAACATGCGTCTCTGGACAACTCTTACTTACCCTCGTCCTTGATACAAACATGCGTCTCTGGACAACTCTTACTTACCCTCGTCCTTGATACAAACACGCGTCTCTGGATATCTCTTACTTACCCTCGTCCTTGATACAAACACGCGTCTCTGGACAACATTTACTTACTTACCCTCGTCCTTGATACTCTCTCTCTCTCTGTCTGCGATCAAGACTCAATCAGAGTAGGATTCCAGACTCTGTCATGATGTCAGCTGTCTGTTTAAGCGAATCGATTGCCCCATATAGTTTTTCTTCCAGGGAGGTGGGCGTGGACCACATTGCTCTTCTCAGGTCTGTGTACTGGGGGCAATCCTGTAGAACATGTTAGTCATATTGTCCTGTGTACAGTGGCATAGGCCGGTTGTACCTATTTTGAATTTGGTGAACATGTGATTTCTCATTCTATTGTGGCCAGTGCGTAGGCGAAGTATGATGGCTTGATCCCTCCTTGATAGTTGGTGGTATCCGTCACTCTCGTTATGCTTTGGGTGTTCTCGTTTCCATTTTTCATGTAACTGACCTTTGAGGATGGATTTGGCTTCATCATAACTGAGCGGATGGTTTTCTTGTGGTAATCTCCCTCCCTCTTTAGCTAATTTGTCTGCGCGTTCGTTCCCGTGTATATTACAGTGTGATGGTATCCTAGACAACTCTTACATACTTACCTTCGTCATTGATACAAACATACATGCCTGGACAACTCTTACTTACTTACCTTCGTCATTGATACAAACATACATGCCTGGACAACTCTTACTTACTTACCTTCGTCATTGATACAAACATACATGCCTAGACAACTCTTACTTACTTACCTTCGTCATTGATACAAACATACATGCCTGGACAACTCTTACTTACTTACCTTCGTCATTGATACAAACATACATGCCTGGACAACTCTTACTTACCCTCGTCATTGATACAAACATACATGCCTGGACAACTCTTACTTACTTACCTTCGTCATTGATACAAACATACATGCCTGGACAACTCTTACTTACTTACCTTCGTCATTGATACAAACATACATGCCTAGACAACTCTTACTTACTTACCCTCGTCATTGATACAAACATACATGCCTAGACAACTCTTACTTACTTACCTTCGTCATTGATACAAACATACATGCCTGGACAACTCTTACTTACCCTCGTCATTGATACAAACATACTTGCCTGGACAACTCTTACTTACTTACCTTCGTCATTGATACAAACATACATGCCTGGACAACTCTTACTTACTTACCTTCGTCATTGATACACACATACATGCCTGGACAACTCTTACTTACTTACCTTCGTCATTGATACAAACATACATGCCTGGTCAACTCTTACTTACCCTCGTCATTGATACAAACATACATGCCTGGACAACTCTTACTTACTTACCTTCGTCATTGATACAAACATACATGCCTGGACAACTCTTACTTACCCTCGTCATTGATACAAACATACATGCCTAGACAACTCTTACTTACTTACCTTCGTCATTGATACAAACATACATGCCTGGACAACTCTTACTTACCCTCGTCATTGATACAAACATACATGCCTGGACAACTCTTACTTACTTACCTTCGTCATTGATACAAACATACATGCCTGGACAACTCTTACTTACTTACCTTCGTCATTGATACAAACATACATGCCCAGACAACTCTTACTTACTTACCCTCGTCATTGATACAAACATACATGCCTAGACAACTCTTACTTACTTACCTTCGTCATTGATACAAACATACATGCCTAGACAACTCTTACTTACTTACCTTCGTCATTGATACAAACATACATGCCTGGACATCTCTTACTTACTTACCTTCGTCATTGATACACACATACATGCCTGGACAACTCTTACTTACTTACCTTCGTCATTGATACAAACATACATGCCTGGACAACTCTTACTTACCCTCGTCATTGATACAAACATACATGCCTGGACAAATCTCACTTACTTACCTTCGTCATTGATACAAACATACATACCTGGACAACTGTTACTTACTTACCCTCGTCATTGATACAAACATACATGCCTGGTCAACTCTTACTTACTTACTCTCCTCATTGATACCATCATACATGCCTGGTCAACTCTTACTTACCCTCGTCATTGATACAAACACGCATGTCTGGAAAACTCTTACTTATTTACCTTCGTCATTGATACTAACAAACACGCATGTCTGGACAACTCTTACTTACTTACTCTCCTCATTGATACAAACATACTTGTCTGGAAAACTCTTAATTACTTACCTTCGTCATTGATACAAAGATACATACCTGGACAACTCTTACATACTTACCTTCGTCATTGATACAAACACACATGCCTGGACAACTCTTACATACCATCGTCCTTGATACAAACACGCATGTCTGGTCAACTCTAAGAGCCATATCTAAGTAAATGTTCACTGCACACAGTGAGAGCCATATCTAAGTAAATGTTCACTGCACACAGTAAGAGCCATATCTAAGAAAATGTTCACTGCACATAGTAAGAGCCATATCTAAGAAAATGTTCACTGCACATAGTAAGAGCCATATCTAAGTAAATGTTCACTGCACATAGTAAGAGCCATATCTAAGTAAATGTTCACTGCACATAGTAAGAGCCATATCTAAGTAAATGTTCACTGCACATAGTAAGAGCCATATCTAAGTAAATGTTCACGGCACACAGTGAGAGCCATATCTAAGTAAATGTTCACAGCCCACAGTAAGAGCCATATCTAAGTAAATGTTCACTGCACATAGTAAGAGCCATATCTAAGTAAATGTTCACTGAACATAGTAAGAGCCATATCTAAGTAAATGTTCACAGCCCACAGTAAGAGCCATATCTAAGTAAATGTTCACTGCACATAGTAAGAGCCATATCTAAGTAAATGTTCGCGGCACACAGTGAGAGCCATATCTAAGTAAATGTTCACTGCACACAGTAAGAGCCATATCTAAGTAAATGTTCACTGCACACAGTAAGAGCCATATCTAAGTAAATGCACGCATGTCTGGACAAATCTTACTTATTCACCTTGGTCATTGATATAAACGCGCATGTCTGGACAACTCTTACTTACTTACCCTCGTCATTGATATAAACACGCATGTCTGGACAACTCTTACTTACTTACCTTCGTCATTGATATAACACGCGTCTTTGGACAACTCTTACTTACCCTCGTCCTTGATACAAACACGCGTCTCTGGACAACTTTTACTTACCCTCGTCCTTGACACAAACATGCATCTCTGGACAACTCCTACTTACCCTCGTCCTTGATACAAACACGCGTCTCTGGACAACTCCTACTTACCCTCGTCCTTGATACAAACACGCGTTTCTGGACAACATTTACTTACTTACCCTCGTCCTTGATACAAACACGCGTCTCTGGACAACATTTACTTACTTACCCTCGTCCTTGGTACAAACACGCGTCTCTGGACAACATTTACTTACTTACCCTCGTCCTTGATACAAACACGCATCTCTGGACAACTCCTACTTACCCTCGTCCTTGATACAAACACGCGTTTCTGGACAACTCCTACTTACCCTCGTCCTTGATACAAACACGCATCTCTGGACAACTCCTACTTACCCTCGTCCTTGATACAAACACGGGTTCTAAACAACTCTTACTTACTTACCCTCGTCCTTGATACAAAAACGCGTCTCATGACAACTCTTACTAACTTACCCTCGTCCTTGATACAAACACGCGTCTCTGGATAACTTTTACTTACTTACCCTCGTCATTGATACAAACACGTATGCCTGGATAAATCTTATTTTACTTACCGTCGTCCTTGATACAAACACGCATCTCTGGACAACTCTTACTTACTTACTTACCCTCGTCCTTGATACAAACACGCATCTCTAAACAACTCTTACTTACCTACCCTCGACATTGATACAAACACGCATCTCTAAACAACTCTTACTTACTTACCGTCGTCCTTGATACAAACACGCATCTCTAAACAACTCTTACTTACCCTCGTCCTTGATACAAACACGCATCTCTAAACAACTCTTACTTACTTACTCTCGTCCTTGATACAAACACGCATCTCTAAACAACTCTTACTTACTTACCCTCGTCCTTGATACAAACACGCATCTCTAAACAACTCTTACTTACCTACCCTCGACATTGATACAAACACGCATCTCTAAACAACTCTTACTTACCTACCCTCGTCCTTGATACAAACACGCGTCTCTGGTCAACTCTTACTTAAATACCTTCGTAATTGATATAAACATACATGTTTGAACAACTCTTACTTAAATACCTTCGTCATTGATACAAATATACATGCCTGGACAACTTTACTTACATACCCTCGTCCTTGATACAAACACGCGTCTCTGGACAACTTCTACTTACCCTCGTCCTGATACAAACACGCATCTCTGGACAACTTACTTACTTACCCTCGTCCTTGATACAAACACGCGTCTCTGGACAACTCTTACTTACCCTCGTCCTTGATACAAACACGCGTCTCTGGACAACTCCTACTTACCCTCGTCCTTGATATAAACACGCGTCTCTGGACAACTCCTACTTACCCTCGTCCTTGATACAAACACGCGTCTCTGGACAACTCCTACTTACCCTCGTCCTTGATACAAACACGCGTCTCTGGACAACTCCTACTTACCCTCGTCCTTGATACAAACACGCGTCTCTGGACAACTCCTACTTACCCTCGTCCTTGATACAAACACGCGTCTCTGGACAACTCCTACTTACCCTCGTCTTTGATATAAACACGCGTCTCTGGACAACTTCTACTTACCCTCGTCCTTGATACAAACACGCGTCTCTGGACAACTCCTACTTACCCTCGTCCTTGATATAAACACGCGTCTCTGGACAACTCCTACTTACCCTTGTCCTTGATACAAACACGCGTTTTTGGACAACATTTACTTACTTACCCTCGTCCTTGATATAAACACGCGTCTCTGGACAACTCCTAATTACCCTCGTCCTTGATATAAACACGCGTCTCTGGACAACTCCTACTTACCCTCGTCCTTGATACAAACACGCGTCTCTGGACAACTCTTACTTACTTACTCTCGTCCTTGATACTCTCTCTCTCTCTCTGTCTGCGATCAAGACTCAATCAGAGTAGGATTCCAGACTCTGTCATGATGTCAGCTGTCTGTTTAAGCGAATCGATTGCCCCATATAGTTTTTCTTCCAGGGAGGTGGGCGTGGACCACATTGCTCTTCTCAGGTCTGTGTACTGGGGGCAATCCTGTAGAACATGTTAGTCATATTGTCCTGTGTACAGTGGCATAGGCCGGTTGTACCTATTTTGAATTTGGTGAACATGTGATTTCTCATTCTATTGTGGCCAGTGCGTAGGCGAAGTATGATGACTTTATCTCTCCTTGATAGTTGGTGGTATCCGTCACTCTCGTTATGCTTTGGGTGTTCTCGTTTCCATTTTTCATGTAACTGACCTTTGAGGATGGATTTGGCTTCATCATAACTGAGCGGATGGTTTTCTTGTGGTAATCTCCCTCCCTCTTTAGCTAATTTGTCTGCGCGTTCGTTCCCGTGTATATTACAGTGTGATGGTATCCTAGACAACTCTTACTTACTTACCTTCGTCATTGATACAAACATACATGCCTAGACAACTCTTACTTACTTACCTTCGTCATTGATACAAACATACATGCCTGGACAACTCTTACTTACTTACCTTCATCATTGATACAAACATACATGCCTGGACAACTCTTACTTACTTACCTTCGTCATTGATACAAACATACATGCCTGGACAACTCTTACTTACTTACCTTCGTCATTGATACAAACATACATGCCTGGACAAATCTCACTTACTTACCTTCGTCATTGATACAAACATACATGCCTGGACAACTCTTACTTACTTACCTTCGTCATTGATACAAACATACATGCCTGGACAACTCTTACTTACTTACCTTCGTCATTGATACAAAAATACATGCCTGGACAACTCTTACTTACTTACCTTCGTCATTGATACAAACATACATGCCTGGACAACTCTTACTTACTTACCTTCGTCATTGATACAAACATACATGCCTGGACAACTCTTACTTACTTACCTTCGTCATTGATACAAACATACATGCCTGGACAACTCTTACTTACTTACCTTCGTCATTGATACAAACATACATGCCTGGACAAATCTCACTTACTTACCTTCGTCATTGATACAAACATACATGCCTGGACAACTCTTACTTACTTACCTTCGTCATTGATACAAACATACATGCCTGGACAACTCTTACTTACTTACCTTCGTCATTGATACAAACATACATGCCTGGACAACTCTTACTTACTTACCTTCGTCATTGATACAAACATACATGCCTGGTCAACTCTTACTTACTTACCTTCGTCATTGATACAAACATACATGCCTGGTCAACTCTTACTTACTTACCTTCGTCATTGATACAAACATACATGCCTGGACAACTCTTACTTACTTACCCTCGTCATTGATACAAACATACATGCCTGGACAACTCTTACTTACTTACCTTCGTCATTGATACAAACATACATGCCTGGACAACTCTTACTTACTTACCTTCGTCATTGATACAAACATACATGCCTGGACAACTCTTACTTACCCTCGTCATTGATACAAACATACTTGCCTGGACAACTCTTACTTACTTACCTTCGTCATTGATACAAACATACATGCCTGGACAACTCTTACTTACTTACCTTCGTCATTGATACAAACATACATGCCTGGACAACTCTTACTTACTTACCTTCGTCATTGATACAAACATACATGCCTGGTTAACTCTTACTTACTTACCTTCGTCATTGATACAAACATACATGTCTGGACAACTCTTACTTACTTACCTTCGTCATTGATACAAACATACATGCCTGGACAAATCTCACTTACTTACCTTCGTCATTGATACAAACATACATGCCTGGACAACTCTTACTTACTTACCTTCGTCATTGATACAAACATACATGCCTGGACAACTCTTACTTACTTACCTTCGTCATTGATACAAACATACATGCCTGGACAACTCTTACTTACTTACCTTCGTCATTGATACAAACATACATGCCTGGACAAATCTCACTTACTTACCTTCGTCATTGATACAAACATACATGCCTGGACAACTCTTACTTACTTACCTTCGTCATTGATACAAATATACATGCCTGGACAACTTTTACTTACATACCCTCGTCCTTGATACAAACACGCGTCTCTGGACAACTTCTACTTACCCTCGTCCTTGATACAAACACGCATCTCTGGACAACTTACTTACTTACCCTCGTCCTTGATACAAACACGCGTCTCTGGACAACTCTTACTTACCCTCGTCCTTGATACAAACACGCGTCTCTGGACAACTCCTACTTACCCTCGTCCTTGATATAAACACGCGTCTCTGGACAACTCCTACTTACCCTCGTCCTTGATACAAACACGCGTCTCTGGACAACTCCTACTTACCCTCGTCCTTGATACAAACACGCGTCTCTGGACAACTCCTACTTACCCTCGTCCTTGATACAAACACGCGTCTCTGGACAACTCCTACTTACCCTCGTCCTTGATACAAACACGCGTCTCTGGACAACTCCTACTTACCCTCGTCTTTGATATAAACACGCGTCTCTGGACAACTTCTACTTACCCTCGTCCTTGATACAAACACGCGTCTCTGGACAACTCCTACTTACCCTCGTCCTTGATATAAACACGCGTCTCTGGACAACTCCTACTTACCCTTGTCCTTGATACAAACACGCGTTTTTGGACAACATTTACTTACTTACCCTCGTCCTTGATATAAACACGCGTCTCTGGACAACTCCTAATTACCCTCGTCCTTGATATAAACACGCGTCTCTGGACAACTCCTACTACCCTCGTCCTTGATACAAACACGCGTCTCTGGACAACTCTTACTTACTTACTCTCGTCCTTGATACTCTCTCTCTCTCTCTGTCTGCGATCAAGACTCAATCAGAGTAGGATTCCAGACTCTGTCATGATGTCAGCTGTCTGTTTAAGCGAATCGATTGCCCCATATAGTTTTTCTTCCAGGGAGGTGGGCGTGGACCACATTGCTCTTCTCAGGTCTGTGTACTGGGGCAATCCTGTAGAACATGTTTAGTCATATTGTCCTGTGTACAGTGGCATAGGCCGGTTGTACCTATTTTGAATTTGGTGAACATGTGATTTCTCATTCTATTGTGGCCAGTGCGTAGGCGAAGTATGATGACTTTATCTCTCCTTGATAGTTGGTGGTATCCGTCACTCTCGTTATGCTTTGGGTGTTCTCGTTTCCATTTTTCATGTAACTGACCTTTGAGGATGGATTTGGCTTCATCATAACTGAGCGGATGGTTTTCTTGTGGTAATCTCCCTCCCTCTTTAGCTAATTTGTCTGCGCGTTCGTTCCCGTGTATATTACAGTGTGATGGTATCCTAGACAACTCTTACTTACTTACCTTCGTCATTGATACAAACATACATGCCTAGACAACTCTTACTTACTTACCTTCGTCATTGATACAAACATACATGCCTGGACAACTCTTACTTACTTACCTTCATCATTGATACAAACATACATGCCTGGACAACTCTTACTTACTTACCTTCGTCATTGATACAAACATACATGCCTGGACAACTCTTACTTACTTACCTTCGTCATTGATACAAACATACATGCCTGGACAAATCTCACTTACTTACCTTCGTCATTGATACAAACATACATGCCTGGACAACTCTTACTTACTTACCTTCGTCATTGATACAAACATACATGCCTGGACAACTCTTACTTACTTACCTTCGTCATTGATACAAAAATACATGCCTGGACAACTCTTACTTACTTACCTCGTCATTGATACAAACATACATGCCTGGACAACTCTTACTTACTTACCTTCGTCATTGATACAAACATACATGCCTGGACAACTCTTACTTACTTACCTTCGTCATTGATACAAACATACATGCCTGGACAACTCTTACTTACTTACCTTCGTCATTGATACAAACATACATGCCTGGACAAATCTCACTTACTTACCTTCGTCATTGATACAAACATACATGCCTGGACAACTCTTACTTACTTACCTTCGTCATTGATACAAACATACATGCCTGGACAACTCTTACTTACTTACCTTCGTCATTGATACAAACATACATGCCTGGACAACTCTTACTTACTTACCTTCGTCATTGATACAAACATACATGCCTGGTCAACTCTTACTTACTTACCTTCGTCATTGATACAAACATACATGCCTGGTCAACTCTTACTTACTTACCTTCGTCATTGATACAAACATACATGCCTGGACAACTCTTACTTACTTACCCTCGTCATTGATACAAACATACATGCCTGGACAACTCTTACTTACTTACCTTCGTCATTGATACAAACATACATGCCTGGACAACTCTTACTTACTTACCTTCGTCATTGATACAAACATACATGCCTGGACAACTCTTACTTACCCTCGTCATTGATACAAACATACTTGCCTGGACAACTCTTACTTACTTACCTTCGTCATTGATACAAACATACATGCCTGGACAACTCTTACTTACTTACCTTCGTCATTGATACAAACATACATGCCTGGACAACTCTTACTTACTTACCTTCGTCATTGATACAAACATACATGCCTGGTTAACTCTTACTTACTTACCTTCGTCATTGATACAAACATACATGTCTGGACAACTCTTACTTACTTACCTTCGTCATTGATACAAACATACATGCCTGGACAAATCTCACTTACTTACCTTCGTCATTGATACAAACATACATGCCTGGACAACTCTTACTTACTTACCTTCGTCATTGATACAAACATACATGCCTGGACAACTCTTACTTACTTACCTTCGTCATTGATACAAACATACATGCCTGGACAACTCTTACTTACTTACCTTCGTCATTGATACAAACATACATGCCTGGACAAATCTCACTTACTTACCTTCGTCATTGATACAAACATACATGCCTGGACAACTCTTACTTACTTACCTTCGTCATTGATACAAACATACATGCCTGGACAACTCTTACTTACTTACCTCGTCATTGATACAAACATACATGCCTGGACAACTCTTACTTACTTACCTTCGTCATTGATACAAACATACATGCCTGGTCAACTCTTACTTACTTACCTTCGTCATTGATACAAAACTACATGCCTGGTCAACTCTTACTTACTTACCCTCGTCATTGATACAAACACGCATGTCTGGAAAACTCTTACTTATTTACCTTCGTCATTGATACTAACAAACACGCATGTCTGGACAACTCTTACTTACTTACTCTCCTCATTGATACAAACATACTTGTCTGGAAAACTCTTAATTACTTACCTTCTTCATTGATATAAACACGCATGTCTGGACAACTTTTACTTACTTACCTTCGTTATTGATACAAACACGCATGCCTGTACAATTCTTACTTAATTACTCTTGTGTTAGCGAGGAAAGTGGCTGGCGTATCATAGATTCCTCACTGTTGTGGTCGTCAGCGCTGTGATTGACGCTGTGCCGCATGACTACAATCGTATCTGCAACTTTCAGCTGATCATATCACATTAGGATTGGCGGTTTATAACATGGTGCCCCAGTTCCACTAAAGGCAAGCTTAGTTGTTCACTGCCCATAGTAAGAGCCATATCTAAGAAAATGTTCACTTCCCATAGTAAGAGCCATATCTAAGAAAATGTTCACTGCACACAGTGAGAGCCATATCTAAGAAAATGTTCACTGCACACAGTGAGAGCCATATCTAAGAAAATGTTCACTGCACACAGTGAGAGCCATATCTAAGTAAATGTTCACTGCACACAGTGAGAGCCATATCTAAGTAAATGTTCACTGCACACAGTGAGAGCCATATCTTAGTAAATGTTCACGGCACACAGTGAGAACCATATCTAAGTAAATGTTCACGGCACACAGTGAGAGCCATATCTAAGTAAATGTTCACGGCACACAGTGAGAGCCATATCTAAGTAAATGTTCACTGTCCACAGTGAGAGGTGTATCTATGTAAATGTTCACTGTCCACAGTGAGAGGCGTATCTAAGTAAATGTTCACTGTCCACAGTGAGAGGTGTATCTATGTAAATGTTCACTGTCCACAGTGAGAGGCGTATCTAAGTAAATGTTCACTGTCCACAGTGAGAGGTGTATCTATGTAAATGTTCACGGCACACAGTGAGAGGCGTATCTAAGTAAATGTTCACGGCACACAGTGAGAGGTGTATCTAAGTAAATGTTCACGGCACACAGTGAGAGGTGTATCTAAGTAAATATTCACGGCACAGAGTGAGAGGTGTATCTAAGTAAATGTTCACTGTCCACAGTGAGAGGCGTATCTAAGTAAATGTTCACGGCACACAGTGAGAGGCGTATCTAAGTAAATGTTCACGGCACACAGTGAGAGGCGTATCTAAGTAAATGTTCACGGCACACAGTGAGAGGTGTATCTAAGTAAATGTTCACGGCACACAGTGAGAGGTGTATCTAAGTAAATATTCACGGCACAGAGTGAGAGGTGTATCTAAGTAAATGTTCACTGTCCACAGTGAGAGGCGTATCTAAGTAAATGTTCACGGCACACAGTGAGCGGTGTATCTAAGTAAATGTTCACGGCACACAGTGAGAGCCGTATCTAAGTAAATGTTCACGGCACACAGTGAGAGGTGTATCTAAGTAAATGTTCACGGCACACAGTGAGAGCCATATCTAAGTAAATGTTCACGGCACACAGTGAGGGCCATATCTAAGTAAATGTTCACGGCACACAGTGAGAGCCATATCTAAGTAAATGTTCACGGCACACAGTGAGAGCCATATCTAAGTAAATGTTCACGGCACACAGTGAGAGCCATATCTAAGTAAATGTTCACTGTCCACAGTGAGAGGCGTATCTAAGTAAATGTCCACTGTCCACAGTGAGAGGCGTATCTAAGTAAATGTTCACTATCCACAGTGAGAGGCGTATCTAAGTAAATGTTCACTGTCCACAGTGAGAGGTGTATCTAAGTAAATGTTCACGGCACACAGTGAGAGCCATATCTAAGTAAATGTTCACGGCACACAGTGAGAGGCGTATCTAAGTAAATGTTCACGGCACACAGCGAGAGCCATATCTAAGTAAATGTTCACGGCACACAGTGAGAGCCATATCTAAGTAAATGTTAACGGCACACCGTGAGAGCCATATCTAAGTAAATGTTCACGGCACACAGTGAGAGCCATATCTAAGTAAATGTTCACGGCACACAGTGAGAACCATATCTAAGTAAATGTTCACGGCACACAGTGAGAGCCATATCTAAGTAAATGTTCACGGCACACAGTGAGAACCATATCTAAGTAAATGTTCACGGCACACAGTGAGAGGCGTATCTAAGTAAATGTTCACTGTCTGAACTGTATATTGAGTTACTGAGTTATTAGCGGGTCATCATCATTGCACTCCGAACATGTCCAAAGGTGCTCAGGCCCCCTCCTCAGCAAGTCCTGCAGTGTCCAGCGACTGGCGACTCCAGTTCTGTGTTGCTTGATTAGACCTCTTATGCACTCACTAAACCTCTCGTTTCTGCATGTGCCCATATTTACTCCCATCTCCTTCATCCGAAGGAGTGACGTGGACTCATGGTTTTTTAAAATGCAGACGTTTATTTGAATTTTTTTTGTGCGAAATAGTTAGATATACACCGTCCAGCCACCCACAAGAGAAAGAGAGTAGCTGGTCATTATTAAATGAAGGAAATGGTAAACTAGGTATGCCTTTATTGATGTGGAGAAGAGGAGATGGAAGGAAGGAAATGGTAAACTAGGTATGTCTTTATTGATGTGGAGAAGAGGAGATGGAAGGAAGGAAATGGTAAACTAGGTATGCCTTTATTGATGTGGAGAAGAGGAGATGGAAGGAAGGAAATGGTAAACTAGTTATGTCTTTATTGATGTGGAGAAGAGGAGATGGAAGGAAGGAAATGGTAAACTAGTTATGTCTTTATTGATGTGGAGAAGAGGAGATGGAAGGAAGGAAATGGTAAACTAGTTATGTCTTTATTGATGTGGAGAAGAGGAGATCCTACACTGTGCAACAACCTCCGCCCCAAGGTTAGCAATACTACTTTTGCTTTCATTTTTGATGGCCAGCAGAAACACTTATCTCGTGGTGGCTGTAGTTTTTAAACTGATGGAGAATGGCAGCAATGAATATTACAGCGTGGAAAGGGAGGTGGGATAGCGAGACAAAGAGAAAGTCAAGGTAAAGGTAAAGTACGAGACTTGAACGGCATCTTAGCACGCGAGTTTACACCCATATGTGCTCGGCCGCCTTTCCAGAAATATTCGGATATTTTCTGTATAGTGACGCCTCAAGCATCGAAACTCAGATGCGAAGCGACATTCCTCACCTTCCCAGGGTAATACCCTGGTACCCATTTCTTCCAACGACTGGGTCGACCGTGGGGGTATTTTTTTCCCAACCACGAGTACAACTCACACTGCTCCCAGCGGGAATCGAACACGGGTTGTCCGAACGTCGGTAGTCCAGTCGGGTGGTTTTCCCACCTAGGCTACTGAGGCCCCCGCAACGGATATGAACAGGGAGAAAGTAAAGCAAAGAATATGAACAGGGAGAAAGTAATGCAAGCAATATGAACAGGGAGAATGTGAAGCAAAGAATATGAACAGGGAGAATGTAAAGAAAGAATATAAACAGGGATAATGTAAAGCATGGAATATGAACAGGGAGAATGTAAAGCATGGAATATGAACAGGGAGAATGTAAAGCATGGAATATGAACAGGGAGAATGTAAAGCATGGAATATGAGCAAGAGATGAGTGAGAGGGTAGAAGAATGAATGAGACGGCACTGGAGGAGAGAGAGAGAGAGAGAGAGAGAGAGAGAGAGAGAGAGAGAGAGAGAGAGAAACATAATAATAGTTATATTACGAGGTGTTGGTGGATGAATGGATGAGTGGGTAGATTGATGGACAAGGGGTGGGTGGATGGGATGTGGGGTGGATAGGTGAGTGTGTGGATGGATGAGTGAGTGGATGGGTGAGAGGTGAATGGGTGAGTGGGTGGATGGGTGAGTGGTATGAGGGGAAGGAAGATTGTGGGAAGACAAGAAACATTTTACATTAAAAAAATATTTGTCAGTAAGAATTTACAGAGGTGAAATGAAAGAGAAGGTGGCGAAATGATAGGATTAATAGAGATATGCTTGCGTTCGCCCGATGACTAAAGGATATACTTCTTCGTCATCCGTCCTTAAAAGGACGTTAAGTGGGCGTGTCTACGTTGTGTTGTGGTTTACAGTATAAATATGATATTTGCGCATTTCGGTCCAACACATCCGACTTTCAGCATGACATTTGTGAGTACCGGGTTGTCTTCCCTCTTCGATCCCTACTCGCTTGGCCAGACTAGACAGGTTAGTCTGTTACTACAGGCACCACGGAGAGGTGGAGCAGGGTCTGGATGGTTTGGTTCACCGATCCTGGCGCAAGCCATCAGCTGTGGGTCGCTGACAACTTCCAGCTCTGGTGCTGTGAGGCGCGTCTTCGCCTCCGAATAGAGATATAGTGGATGAAGAAGATAATTTGATAGATGACGGAAGGAGAGAATAATAGGTGAGAAGCGATAGCGGAGGAAGAGAAGAGAGATAATAAAATAATAGATAAGAGAGGATATAAGAAAATGAGAATCAGATAGTGGGAAAATGATGGATATAGCCAGAGAGAGAAGGAAGGAAGAATGGAATCAGCGAGCTGACAATGAGAAAAGGTGAGGTTGAAAATGTACTTAGAAGAGGACACATGTAGGGGGAGAGAGAGAGAGTCCGGAGGGAATCTGATGTAACCAAATGCATTAGAGAGATTTTCAAAGTACAGACTGCCTTTTAATGAGCGGTCCCATGATTACCATATGTGTCTGTGGTATGATCTCTAGAGCAAACACGATCTACGAGGCCGGTATTGCTTTCCTGAACTACCGAGATGGAAAGTGGGGAGGGTGGGGGGGGGGATATTGTTTTCTGTGTTGCTTCTCTGTGGGTACTCATAGCTAAGTCTAGGTCGTTTATAAACGAGATGAGGTGGGGAGGAGATGGAGGTGGTAGAATGAGGGTTTTAACAGGGAATAGAGACAGCGCTGAAGGGATAAATTGTGTGTGGTTGAGTAAAATGGAAAGAATAAAGAACAAGTAGAGTGAACAAATACTAGAGGAGAACGGAGAGTAATGAAGTGATGAGCAAATGTATAACAGAAAGAAAAAAGGGGAAAAAAGAGAGATCGCCCGAGACAGACAGCATAGAGAGAGAGAGAGAGAGAGAGAGAGAGAGGAGAGAGAGAGAGAGAGAGAGAGAGAAACGCCGAATAGCCATGATGCCTTAGCTCGGCCATTTCCTCGCACGCAAGCAAAGTCCAGTCGTTGCAATCAATAATGGTCGATGGCGGGATTCCACGAGTTGGCAAACTCTGGCGGCGCTGATTGAGACTTAGATCAGAGAGGCTGAGCTAGACCAACTCGTGGACGTCACACCTATTTTTTTTTTTAGACCAGCAATAAGCATTTCGTTCAATTTGAAATCAAATTAGAATATCTGCAAATAGCAGGACATCAGCTTATGACAAGAGCAGCAGTTTATGTCAGTGATGACTGTGAGATCTTGTGACATTGCAGCTGCATGTGACACGGGCAGCAGTTTATGTCAGTGATGACTGTGAGATCTTGTGACATTGGCAGCTGCATGTGACACGGGCAGCAGTTTATGTCAGTGATGACTGAGATCTAGTGACATTAGCAGTTGCTTGTGACACGGGCAGCTGTGACAAGGTCACCAGCTTTTAACATTTATATACGGCAGCAGATAGTGACAAACAGCTTCGGATATAGGCAATAGCTCATGTCTTGGATAGATTCTGACAAGCATACCTTGTGACAGGTATAGCTCGTGACAGGGATAACACGTGACGGGGATAGCTCATGATGGGGATATCTCATGGCGGGGATAGCTCATGGCGGGGGTAACTCATGGGTAGAGATAGCTCATGGCGGAGATAGCTCATGGCGGAGGTAGCTCATGGCGGAGGTAGCTCATGGCGGAGGTAGCTCATGGCGGGGTAATTCAAGGTGGAGATAGCTCATGGCGGAGGTAGCTCATGGCGGAGGTAGCTCATGGCGGAGGTAGCTCATGGCGGAGGTAGCTCATGGCAGGGGTAACTCGTGGTGGTTATAGCTCATGGCGGGGATAGCTTATGGCGGAGATAGCTCATGGCGGGGATAGCTCATGGCGGGGGTAACTCGTGGTGTGGATAGCTCATGGCGGGGATAGTTCATGACAGGAATAGCTCCTGACGAGGATAGCTTGTGATGGGGATAGCTCATGGCGGGGATATCTCACGGCAAGGATAGCTCATGGCGGGGATATAAATCAACAATATAAATGATAAATAACTGTCAAGATCGTAAGTTGTGGAGAGACATGATTACCTATGCCAGCAGGCTTGGTACTTGATAATGATGATGATATTGGCAACACAACTAAATAAAACAGCTGATGCATAAAGATTAACGCTGAGAAAACAAAGCTGATGACCAATAGTCCCAAGTAGTGTTATTGCAAAAATCACAATAAAGGGCATAAACTAGAAACAGTTGACCAATTAAATATTAGGATTAATTGTCAGAGATGAAAGCTCAAACCTGAAATATCTGATAGAGTAGTGCAACTACAGCAGCCCTTGCAAGGCTAAAATATATTTGAAAAGATAAGATCTTCACTGTTGTCTCTAAAATCTAGCTGATATGTAGCCTTGTTATATCAGTCTTTGTACACACGCAAGTATATGGGCCTTTACAGCAGAACTAGAGAATAAAATATGAGCTATGGAGATGTAATGTTGTTGACAGGTTTTGGGCATCTCTTACTTGAATCATACACACAAGAACAAGTCTGCAGAGGGAAACAATAAGCAACCAAATTTCATGATGAACTTTTGACTATTGTGAAGAAATGGCAAAATAAAATGGTTTGGCCATGTTACTCAATCGCTTGTCTGAGGCCTTTCAGCAGGAAGTTGTGAAAGGTGAAAAAGGAAAGGTAGACAGAGAAAGAGATGGAAGAATAACTTCAAAGAATGGACATATCTCAGCTTCAGAGAGTCCCAAGAATGACCATATAGAGAAATCGATGGGTAGGTTTGTTAAAGTCTGTCAGTAGTGTCCATTGACCCCCAGGGTTACAGAATGAGGAGGAAAGAAGAATATTGCCAACAGAGATCCTTTTTTTAACACCATATAGTTTTTTTCTGTGTCAAGGTTTGATTAATGTGAGGCTGAAGTTTGTAGGAAATGCAACACAGCATCTTTGAAAAATGTCTCAAGTGGAGTGCAGCCATTGTTGAGAAAATCAAGGTCTCATCTGATATTATCTCATTCAGTATTGCATATTCTAACACTGAGATTGTTGGGCTTTTCAACACATCTAAATAGTGGGCGAAACATCCAAATGGTTTGAAGTACAAAGGAGGCGAGGCAGTGGTATTGTTCATCCTCTCTCCATTTGTTATCTATGCTCAAAACATTTTGAGGTCAAAAATGATAAATTTGTGAAGCTTGACACTTTCACAATAAATGGCAACAACTCATATACACAGATGACACAGTTCTCCTCTCAAACAGTGCAAAATGATAAAAGAAATAGAGTGTTAAAATCACTGAAGAGCAAACCTGTATTTAAATATAAAGAAAACTAAGCAAAAAGCCTACTCAAAATGTTTATCAACAGTGAAGAACTTGAAATTGTAACAAATGATCAAATATCTGGGATCTGTAGTAACTAACAGTGAAGACTGCCAGAAGGTAATCAAAAGAAGATTAGCAATAGCAGCACAAAAGTTAAATCTTTCCTTCCTTCCTTCCTTCCTTTTCCTTCCTTCCTTCCTTCCTTCCTTCTTCCTTCCTTCCTTCCTTCCTTCCTTCCTTCCTTCCTCCTTCCTTCCTCCCTCCCTCCCTCCCTCCCTCCCTCCCTCCCTCCCTCCCTCCCTCCCTCCCTCCCTCCCTTCCTTCCTTCCTTCCTTCCTTTACTTCTTTCTTTCTTTACTTCTTTCTTTCTTTCTTTACTTCTTTCTTTCTTTCTTTCTTTTTTCCTTCCTTCCTTCCTTCCTCCTTCCTTCCTTCCTTCCTTCCTTCTTTCTTTCTTTCTTTCTTTCTTTCTTTCTTTCTTTCTTTCTTTTTTCCCCTTTCTTTCTTTCTCTTTCCTTTCTTTCTTTCTTTCTTTCTTTCTTTTTTCCCCTTTCTTTCTTTCTTTCCTTTCTTTCTTTCTTTCTTTCTTTATTTCCTCTTGTACTCATTTCAGTTTTGAGGGAGATATAAAAGCTCTGGTTCTTGCCTTTCTGACAACTTCAATCATTGTCAATTAATGTTGTTGCATTTCTTTGATTTGCCAATCCATCTTACTGTGGCCCTGCCTCTTTATCTTCTCTCTTTTTCTTATCAATATATGCTTTGCATGGCAAGGAATAACACGGCAATGATAGATATTTTATTTGTTGTTACCTTATGTAGTTTAGGATTGGTTCCATGACCACTCTATCACACAAATTAAATGCTATGAAGAATATGTGGCACAATACCTTGGCAGTAAAATTTAAATTACTTAGTTTTGTTAGGAGTATCTTCCCTGTAGCAATATATGGTTGTGGATCATGGACAATCTTACCAACAGCAAAGAAAAAAATTGATTTATTTGAAACAAAGCATTACAGACAAATCCTTAAAGGTTTACCTTAGATAGTGAAAATGAACAATGAAGACATTAAAAGACCTAAACAGTGAAAAGAACTGCCTAATAAACATTTTACATAAAAAATATAATACAAAATGCTATGGTTATGTCAAGAGACACAGTGGGCTGGACAGAGAAAATATTTGAAGGTGTGGTTTCAGGAAGACAAGACAAGGACAAACCAAGAAGAAGGTGGTTCGAGACATTGAAGAGATCTTGAACATGACAATAGAAGAAGTGGGAAATAGGCTAGAATGAGAGATTCCTTCAGATGGGCTAGGGAATAGGCTAGAATGAGAGATTCCTTCAGATGGGCTAGGGAAATAGGCTAGAATGAGAGATTCCTTCAGATGGGCTAGAGAAATAGGCTAGAATGAGAGATTCCTTCAGATGGGCTGGGGAAATGGGCTAGAATGAGAGATTCCTTCAGATGGGCTGGGGAAAT
Source organism: Megaustenia siamemsis (assembly GCA_032433765.1). Lineage (NCBI taxonomy): Eukaryota > Metazoa > Mollusca > Gastropoda > Stylommatophora > Ariophantidae > Megaustenia > Megaustenia siamemsis. The sequence continues at coordinate 26,615,058 of JAVIAB010000050.1, forward strand.
GGGCTAGAATGAGAGATTCCTTCAGAAGGGCTAGGGAAATAGGTTAGAATGAGAGATTCCTTCAGATGGGCTGGGAAATAGGCTAGAATGAGAGATTCCTTCAGATGGCTGGGGAAATAGGCTAGAATGAGAGATTCCTTCAGATGGGCTAGGGAAATAGGCTAGAATGAGAGATTCCTTCAGATGGGCTAGGGAAATAGGCTAGAATGAGAGATTCCTTCAGATGGGCTGGGGAAATAGGTTAGAATGAGAGATTCCTTCAGATGGGCTGGGGAAATAGGTTAGAATGAGAGATTCCTTCAGATGGGCTGGGAAATAGGTTAGAATGAGAGATTCCTTCAGATGGGCTAGGGAAATAGGCTAGAATGAGAGATTCCTTCAGATGGGCTGTGATGAGTGCAGCGTTATGTAAAGGACATGCAGCCCAGTGAGTTAGTTGTTAATGTGGACTAGTCTAGAACTGATTGTTGTGCTTATATCAAATTCTGATTTTTTTCATTCTGAACAAAAGCATGTTTGCAGATATTATGTCACTTGCTATATATTTGTTATTCTTTTTGATATATTAGCTTTGTTTTCAGTATTTTTGTAGAAGTTTATGTGGTCCATTCAATATTTGTATTCCCATTATTTTATAATTACACACCTATTTCATTTGACTTTTTTTCTAGATGGAGTCTATAATAGAACGTATGCAAGATGAAAGCACTGGGGTTCCTGTCCGAACAGTCAAGAGCTTTATGTCCAAAGTTCCAAGCGTCTTTACAGGTAGGTCACATGAATGTGTCCACATTTATTTCATAAGTTCTTTTATGAATATGAGCAACTTTCTATTGTTTTAACCTTGGAATACTTCAGCTAAAAATTTGCCAAAAATTTCTAGTGTACGACAAAAGAAGAAAAAATAATAAAATAAACAAAATGTCTCTGTGACTGCTGTTTGATAAAGTTTGAATTCTGAAGAGGTTACCTCTTCTTATGGTGCCATCATAGATGACAGTAACTTCAGGCATACACCAGTGTCTGTAAAGTCACTACAATATGTTTGTGGGATCAGGAAGAATCAGATTTTGCTCAAAACTGAAAGTCTATCATATCATAGTGGTCATAAAGATGGTCAGAAGAAAAATAAATATTGATTATCAAAGAAAACTCTGAGATGAGAAAGAAACTTAAATTGTATAGTTTGTTTATCTAGTTTGTTTGTAGGAAACTTTATTTGTGGCTTTTTGCGAGTATTGTAAAATAGTGCTCACTACCTTAGATATTGGTGAGACATGGGAAATTTGCTGCCGACCTGCCAGTAAATTGAACCACTAACTTATGACAGGCTCTTTTTTTTTTTTTTTTTTGCAGATAATTCGAAATGAAGTTACAGGATAAAATACTAGACTCAAAAGGTATAATTAAAACAAAAATCAAGACTTTGCGCAAAGATTTATTTCAAGGGAAGTTATTAGCAATAGATGTAGATATCTCTGGTCTCTCAAGAGATCAGTGCTTATTAAGGAAGTCAAGGTTAGGAATATACAGATTGATACAGAAGTTAAGGTTAGGAATATACAGATTGATACAGAAGTCATATTACAGTGTGTGTGTGATTTTATGCATAGTACAAGAAGTTAGGTGAATGTAATTGCAGACCCAGGTAAAATGTCATGTAACAACAGTGGTAGCCAAGACACGAATATATAATTTCAACTAATGCTATAGTTTGGTAGATGTTTAAACAGCCATAGCAAGCATGTGTAATGATTGACTTTTATATACAACCAAGATATTTATCCAGATGATTTATGAAGTGTAATGAAAGAACTGTGTGAATAAACTTTTGTATGAGATCTAGATGATGTCTTGTGTCATCATGTGAAGTGTCAATACAAGTGCTGTTCAGAGTATTTGGTGTTGCAGTTTCTGTGTTGTGAATTAATCACATTGTATTGAGCACATGGTCAAATGAGAATTGTTGCACATGACCAGAATTGTCTGAACTTTGGCTTGGATATTGGCTTTCCTTTGTGTAAAATTAATCATGTTGTACTGTCACTGTTAAGGAATGCTTCCTGAAACAGCTGCTGCACTACAAGCTCAGTAGGTACAAACATTCTGCTGGCGATCAGAAGAAATGCTTTGAAGACTTTTTCAGCTGTTTCTAATTGACATCACCCCCTGAAGCAGTAATGTCATAATACTTGTCTCTTTGGCAGAGAAACACTAAATCAATGAAATGGAAAGAAAGTGCAGTATCAGAAAGAACAGAACAGCCACCACCAATGTGACCTCCTGACATGGCCACATTGTAACATAAATTTTAAACCAGAATTGGACTTTATCTACATACTCACAAGAGAGATGCAACTACACAAGCAAGATTTGAACTCTTGTTCACAATAGACAGTTATTATTGCCTACCCTTTAAATAGTTATGATTGATAGAGATAACTAAACCAGAAATATCAAAACTTGAGTGTACTGAAATGTGCCAAAAAATGTATATATTCTGGCCCTTCATGTCAGTTCAAAGCTGAAATGTTAACTAGGGGCCAAGGCACCCACTAACAACTTAGCTACGAGAGAGAAATCTGAGATGGGTCAGGTCAAGGTCATTGTTCAACAGATTGGTTCTTTTGAGGACATAAAACCTAGTGAAGAATTGGTATGAGTGCCAAAAGAGTGTTGTGTGTCCTCTGTTTGCATCAAACTGAACAGAGAATGAAGAAAACCCCCCCAAAAACCCAGTGACCATGAAAACAGAAGTAAGGCTTTGATTTTTGAGAATTCTAGAATGAAGCAGTCATATACAGTAATTAATGTTCTTCACCAAAGACAGAGCTCTTGGTCATTCATAACTCAGGTTGGGGCCAGAAAGACAATTAGTTAGTTTAACAATGGAGGTCATTGCAGTAACTATGGAAATAACTCAGCTTGAGACACATACCTGCGTGTGCTTTCTCACTGACTAAACGAGTATGCTCATGAAGATAGATGGGCTTTGCTTGAAGGCTGTGGTTGAAGTCTCTGAAGAGGTCAAGGCTGATTAAAATCTGCTTCATTTTTGTCAGGACATTCAGGTGTACAAGGGAATTATCAAGCAGACAGACTTGCTGGGCAGGCTGTTATGGAGAATGGATGAGCAATGGATCGGGCTGACATTCTTTGTGCTCTCAAGGAGGTACAGATAGTGTAAGTGATTTGGATAGTGTACATGAATCTACTACCTTGAAAGACTGCGAGAGTGTCACGTCGTAAGGGGTGATGCCAAACAAGAGCACAAAGTATGGAATCCAAGAGGACTACTAAATTAACACATAGCTGGGGTTGTCTGTTGCTGCACAGTAAGAAATATATTGAGGAGAGGGTTTGAGCACTTATGGAGTTGAGTTGTTTGATGTGCAATGAGGATGATCTGTCAACTGGCAGATCGGCTAGCCACAGCTGACTGCATGCATCAGGATTGGTTAATAACAGAACTGATCTAGACTCTACTTTACCTCCCAGTGGGAAAAGTCCGGCCAAGCAATTAGGGATTGAAGAGGGAAGATTAGTGATTTTGTCCTGCCATTTCCATCCTTTTATTCTGCATAAGCATCCATTAATGAATGTCTGTATCTTCATGATTGTCATTTTAGCTGTTCTCCATGTTTCACGGCCACGGTCAGTATAATAAGACTGACTTAACATTGGAGTTTGAAAATTGTTATTTTAGTATTTAACCTAATTTCTTTGGACTTCCATATGTTTCCCAGTGCAACAAATGCTCCTCTGGCTTTTGATATCCTTATTTTGGTATCATTTCCTGTTCCTCCCACTTTGTTTATATTTCTGCCCAGATATATGTAAGATTGTACGTCTAGTAGAGGTATTTTTCCAATTTTTATTTGTTTATTGCCAACTGCATTAATTCTCATAATTTTGGTCTTATCTCTATTTTATTTAAGTCCCATCTGTTGTGATCTCTCATCAAGTATGCTCCAAATTTCTTCATCCCAGATATACTCTCTAAAAAAGTTTGATTGCCTGGATCACCCATAAATGTGATAGCAGCCATGATAAAATTAAGGACACCAACACCATATTTCCTTTGTCAAGATGACATAATAGGTAGCCATTTGTTGTGCATACTTTATGGGACGTGTATGTGCGTGTAACCAGTAAGCAACATGAATTATCAGAATGCACACTGTTTGTCATCTCATGAAAAAGGCTGAGCACCTTAGGGACAGTTCAAAGTGCAATGAGATTATTCCTGCTATTTTATTAATCAATTAAACTAGCAACAAAATGACTTCATTGATTCTGTTAAAAATACTTTCATAGTAAGATACATTCTTATTCAATCGTGAAATGGTGTGAAGGTCAATGCCTTCACATTGGACAACACCAACAAGGAAGATGCAGTCATCTATACAGATGGATCCGTAATACGACACCAAAGGAGCACATTGACATTAACAGCATGCTCCCAGGCAGAACAGTCAGAGAAGACAGTGGTGCAAACAGTATGACCAGGAGTAGCATGACGATGGAAGTGATGAACAGTGACAAGGGCATTCAGATGGTTGGAGTCTCTAAACTACATTCATGCCTGTGTACTAGGTGATTCAATGAGCATGATAAGAAAAGTGAAGATAGGATCTGTATGCAGGCAGTGAGTCAGGTCATTACAGAACTTAAATAAGGTCACCTTTGTTTATGTCCCTGGACATGCGGGAGTACGGGGAGATGAAAGAGCAGACAGGCTGACTAGCTATGCTATCGTCGACGATGGTCAACCAATGGATAAGGTGGACATCATTGATGCCCTCTGAGATACTGGAAGGACACGGTACTTCGACAACTATAGGTCCCTATATTCTTCAGATGGAAAGGATGGGAGTAAAGATGGTACTTCCTGAAGAAACGGGAGGCTTAGTAAGAACTTAACACAAAGACAGGGCTGGAGTTGTTGGTTGCTGCAGGATATGCTGAGGTAGTGATCTGAGCACCTATGGGCATATTTGAAGTGCAATTATAACCCACAAATAACTCAACTCAATGAAATTATTTAAAGGAAATCTAGCTGAAGATAATGGCTGTTTCTAAGCTTTCAATTTAAACGGGCAGCCAAGTCTTGTATTCTTAACAACTTTGATTATAATATGCTAAAAGTTCATTACTTCTGGACTCAGTTGTTCTAATTGCTTAACCTCATATTCATCTTCCATATGTTTTAATATTCTTTTTTTTTCTTTTGCATCTTGATGATGACCTATTTGCCTAATTATTGATTGTTTTTTCACCATTTTTTTACATGTCACCATGTTTTATGTGTTTCACCATTTTTTACATGTCACCATGTTTTATGTGTTTTCACCATTTTTAGTGTTTCACCATTTTTTACATATCACCATGTTTTATGTGTTTCACCATTTTTTACATGTCACCATGTTTTATGTGTTTCACCATTTTTACATGTCACCATGTTTTATGTGTTTCACCATTTTTTACATGTCACCATGTTTTTATGTGTTTCACCATTTTTTACATGTCACCATATTTTATGTGTTTCACCATGTTTCATATGTCACCATGTTTCTTGTTTTTCACCATTTTAATATGTCACCAGGTCAAGACCTAGTCAGCTGGATGATGAGAAACTTGGATGTGGAAGATCAAGGTAAAGATATTCACCTTTTTCTATCTAAGCGCTAAAGACAGTATTTTTTCAATGTTTCTATCTATCTATCCATCTATCTATCTATCCATCCATCCATCATCCATCCATCCATCCATCCATCCATCCATCCATCCATCCATCCATCCATCCATCCATCCATCCATCCATCCCACCCCACCCCACCCCACCCCCCCCCACCCCATCCCATCCCATCCCATAATCTATTGTCCTTTCGAGCTGAAGACGGCACATAGGGCAGAACCACAATCTCAAAAACAAACCTTGCGTGCCAGAATGGCACATATTGCAGAGATCACCACTATGTGAATGTTTGAATGAGATCAAATTTGATACTTAAGTTTTGGGTGTAATTGATAATACAGACCTTGTTAAATTGGCCAAAAAAAACCCCAGATTTTTCCTTTAAAAGCATACATTTAGAGTGAGAAATGTCCAAACAAATTATGCTTCATTTGTAAGGGGGTATCTTCTTCTTTTCTTCTTTTCTTCTTTTCTTCTTCATTTGCCTTTAGCTTTGAGAGGAGATACAATTTGTGGTCTTTTGCTTTTCTGTTGGCCTCTGCTGTTTTTTTTTAGTATTTCTAATATTCCATCAGTCCTTCTTTTTCATGGTTGGATAAGGCGATATGGTGCTAATAAATTGAAACATTTTGACAATGAAATTTTTCTAGTAGTCCACTTGTGCACATTCTTTTTGTCATTGTGGTTTCTCATCCACCACTCCTCCCTACGGCCACTATAGCTCAGTGGTTAGTGAACTGGACTACAAAGGACAAGAGGTAGGGTTCGATCCAACCGACGGCTTCCGGTCACCCAGCCTTTAATGGGTACCAGATTTTTTTCTGGGAAAGTAAAGCAGCATGGGCATAATACCGACCACATTGCCACAAAAATCATGTGCTGAAGGTCTGTAAAATTTATGGTCACTAATACCATATTCCCTATACACCACTTGGCGTGACGGGGTACTTTACTTTTACTTATTCCTCCCTACCTCTTACCCACCATTCCTATTAATAAAAAATTACAGACATAATATTCATTAAAAAAATGTTCCCTTCCACATCTTACTAGCCCTAAATGTATGGAGAAATAGGTGCTAGTGACCATATTTTTCATTTGACTGTGACACATTATTGGGTGATGTGGTAACTATCTCACCAGACCACCTTTACTTCCCAGAAAAATCTCTGGTATCCATTTTTAGAGGCTGGGTGAACCCGGGAATCTTATAACACTCATACTCACAAATAAAACTATCACTAAGGGATCACCTTTGTTGTCTCTTCTGACCCAGTTTCTCAAAGCCTGCCTCAAGTGTAAGCCATTCTCTATGAAACAGATATTTTTTATCTCAACCTGTGAAACTTTGAGAACACCTCACATTGGAGCACAATAGCATAAGAAAGAAAGAAAACTCTACTAAAATTCTTACAAATTAAAAGCATTTTAGTCCCGAGCATTTTAATCCACCTGAGAGAAGGAAAACTTGATCTTTCCTACAAAGGTAGGAAAGACTTATCTGGTCAAAATACTTTCATAGGAAAACATTCTATTCTATTCTATTCTATTCTATTCTATTCTATTCTATTCTATTCTATTCTATTCTATTCTATTCTATTCTATTCTATTCTATTCTATTCTATTCTATTCTATTCTATTCATGGAATCTGTTTCTTTGAAATAAGGAATTCTCCATATCCACTGCATCACTTGTCACAACATTACCCAAAATACAAATGTAAATTCAGTTCACAAGGTCGCACCGTGCACACAACTGCACAGGTGATGACTTCAATTTCCTTAGTCACCTCTTGCGACATGCATGGCAGATAACAGTTGCTCTATTCTTTTTTCTCTTTACTGTGGGTAAAGCTTGAGGAAGTGTTCCCCAAAAAAACTCATGCTGAACAAAGATGCACTAGACTTCTTGGTGTGGAGCTCAGTGCAACACAATCTGCTAATAATAGATCAAAGAAGAATAACATTGTACATCTCATAATCACTGGCCTGAAGGTTATAACAAGACATTGGATCAAAGTAAAACATTGCAGCATGCTTTTTTGGAGGCCAGCCACAAAGAGGGTACAGATGTGACATAATCTAGTTCAGGACATGAAAGAGCCAAATAATATAGTCTCTTGGTAGCCACAATTCATTGGACAACTCAACTCATGTCAGAAGACTTTAGATGGCAGGGAGAGAACTGCTAGTGATTCTGACTTTGCACCCAAAATATTGAGGATACCAAAATTTGTCCACTGTCTCCTGCTAAAGAAGTTAGTCCAATGAGATTGTGAGTCTAGTCAAAGAGCAACCAGTTCTCAGAAATCATGGCTTTATATGAAAGCTCCAGAATTATTATCTGTATACTTGTATGTGTGCGTGCGTATGTGCGTGCATGTATGTGTGTGTAATTTGTAATTTGAACTAGGAACAGACAACAGTGATAAGATATAAAGAGAGTACTTGGCACCTAAAGAATTAAGAGGGGAGTCAGTGAAAATATAGTGAACAATCTAAGACATGCTGCTGACATAGTACTACCAGCAGAAAGCCCAGAGAAACAGTACATCTAGTTTAAAGATATAAACAAGAAAAGCAGAAATGTAAATTGGATATAAGTGCTAAGAGGACTAAAACTATTATAATAAACAGAAATAAATTACAAAGTCAAGTCGTTAATAAAAAATATAGAATGAACACAGAGAGAGCTGGAGCTGCAAAATATAGCCTGTCTTGGACAATTCATAATGAGTGATTGACAATGCAAGCAGAGATAAACAAAAGAACAGAAATAAGAAAAAGCATTGTAACAACATGAAAAATATACTCACATCAAAGCAAATAAGATCATGACTAAAACTGAGAGTAGTAAACTGTTAAATCCTCTCAGCACTCATTTTTGGTACAGAAATATGGGCACTTAATAAGAAAACAGAGAGGATAATGGAAGCTATAAATTAAAAAAACACTATCTGTGAAACATTTTCCTATTTCTGGGGACTGCTGGAGGGGATGGGGGGAACCTTATAGGAGCGGGGAATAAGGGCCACTAGTCCAATGTGGTTGCCACGAGGTGTCTGTGTCCGAGTTTTTATTCCACCCCTTCATAGAAAAAAGCATAGAATGAAATATGAATTTATAGAACTGTGTTTCAATCCCCTTTTGCACCTCAGTACTTAGGGTGAGGCACCCTGTATGCTCCAATGTGGACAAAATTGGTGACTCATCAACAATGGATGTTTTTTTCTTCCCAGAAAATCTGCTTGCAAATTTCATACTTTGACTGATTGGCATGAATAAAGTGAACATATCACTTATTTTATTGATCATAATTTACTTGTTTATTATTTATGTAGCTCATATTGGTCAATGTTATCATTTTGCTGAAAGGAAACTAAACATAGTCTGATAACGTAAGACAATCTTAATTGTTCGAAGAGTCTTTATGTTGAGAAGTGTGTCTTTCTTTTAGAGTCTGACTCAGAAATGATTAATTGGTGGATGAAATTTTAAAAAAATCTTTTTTCTGTTGCTAGTTTTTGTTTGTATTTGAATATGTCTTCTCTCCTATCCACATTGAAGCCCTCCATTTAGCTCACCTGATGTCTTCCCATGGCTACTTTTTCCCTATTGATGATCATGTGCTGACTGTCAAAAATGACAACACTTATTACCGCTTCCAGGTTGGTACCTTATTCTCTTAGCAAATCATTGTTTCTAGTGAAATTGTAAGACCTGATGACCTCACTATGTTATGTAGTGTTGGTGAACTATATGAGAAAAACGTCGATGAAATGTGGGAATTCCTCAGTACAAACTCTAATGATAATTTTTTTTCACCTTAGAAGAACATATAGAAAAAGAGAAACCGTTTCTTCTAAATTTGACAGACTTCCTTCTAAAAAAGCTTTTGACAGCAAACAGTGTGGAAAATCATCTCAGATGATATGGAATGAGACTAAAAGCATTAACATCATCAAAGATCTGGATGACAGCTTCTCTTGTGCAGTTCACACAGAGGCAGTGTTATAGAGTAAAGATAATAATGACAGTTGTCTCACTTGTGATGAAAGGGAGACTAGAGATGAAATGAATATGGGAATTGTCTCACTTGTTAGGAAAGGGAGACTAGAGCTAGAGGTAGATGAATAATGGAAGGTGTCTCACTTGAGAAGAGACAGTAATGTTTTGAGTATGAGTTCAGGGGAGCTTGTGCAACAGTGTGGACCTTGAGGGATCATGTGTTAGAACTATGAACATAGGAAGACAAATAATTGTACATTTGGGCATTCGAAGAGCGACAGGGGAAGTGACAGGAGCTGTCATTGGGAGAAGATCTGTGTGAGAGGACTTGAGTCGAAGATATTATGGCTCCAAGGATGTGAACGAATTCAGGACAGAGAAGTAGTGACTTAATGAACATTGCACTTCCAGATTGCATCTCTTCCTGGTGTGGAGTATCAGGTGCATTGGTTAATCCTAATAAAACATCTATTGCATGATTCTCCCTTAACAATCATATTGTTAACATGGAAACACTAGTGGTACAAATGGGAGCTGATGAGGTGACCAGAGACAGGTTGATGAAATACCTCGGAGTTAAGTTTGATCGCAGCCTGTGTTTTCGGGACCACATTGACCATATGATAACAAAATCCCACAAAGGATTAGCCGCATTGAAGGTTATGGCAGTTGCCAACTTTGAGCAGAGGCTACTTACCCTTCTGTTCCAAGACCTTGTCCTCACACCAATAGATATTCCCTGGCAATTCTTACTGTCAGTACGATGCAAATTGACAGACTGGAGAAAATACAGAATGAAGCCATGCGCATTATCCTGGGTTGTACACAGGACACTCCCTGTGTTGCAATGAGGTATCTTCTTGACTTTCCAACTATGGATGACAGGATCAAGATCTGGAGGGCACAAGCATACCTAAAGATAAGTGCAGATAAAGAGCATACATTGCACCATGAACTCAACACAGGGAAAGGTGTCAGGCTAAAAAGAGGCAAATCATGGTGGGGCGAGCAGAAGATGTTATCAAACAGGTCTGTGGGCTTACCAATATCAACGCTGGCGGGGAGTGGGTACCAGTGACTATGTCATTCAGGGGGACATTCTCGTGTTTTGTCACACTTTTTGACAGGAAATGTAGGGAACAGAACTCAGTTGTGGTTAATGCAGAGGTCAACAGTCTCATCTGGAATAACACCGATGAGAAAGATGCAGTCATCTATACAGATGGATCCGTAATATGATACAAAAGAAGTGCATGGGCATTTACAGCATGCTGTGCAGGTAGAATAGTGTTGGAAGACAGTGGTGCATACGTTATGTCCACGAGTAGCATGATGATGGAGGTGATGGCAATGACCAGGGCATTCATCCGGTTAGAGTCACAAGACTACACCTACGATGCATACTGAGTGATTCAAATGAGCATGATGAAAAAATGGAAACAGGCTCTGTATGCATGCAATGGGTAGAATCATTGCAGAAGTCAAAAATACATAAGGTCACCTTTGTTTATGTCCCTGGACATGTGGGAGTAAGGGGAAATGAAAATGCGGACAGGTTGGCTAACTGTGTGTCATTGAAGACGATCAACCAATGGATTAGGCAGACATCATGAATGCCCTCTGAGATGTGGAAGGGCACAGGACTTCAACAACCATGAGTCCATGTCACTCCTTTGGATGAAAGAGATGGGAGTTAAGATGGGCATGACTAGAAACGAGAAACTTAGTGGTGTATAACAAGATTATCAACCAACACAGAACTGGAGTCGTCAGTCACTGGGCACTGTCAGACTTGCTGAGGAGAGGATCTGAGCACCTATGAACATGTTCGAAGTGCAATGATGATGATTTGCAAATAACTGAATAACATTGTGTTTAAGATTTGGATATTTTGTTATGGAAGGCCCTGGTATCACTGCAAACGAATTAAAATCCATAAGTGCTCAACCGACCATGCCAGCGGAATCATCCAATTAATATCTCATCTCCCAAATAAAGAAAGGTAACTGTAATCCCCATTATAGCAGTTTCAGCACACGGCAAATGACATCAGGCGAAACCGCGCAGAAGTGAACACAGCCAACTGTTCCCTGTCATACGATATCATCATTCATCGTAAACAATTGACATATGGAAACATGATCAAAACGGATGAAACACACAGCTCATAGTATGCACAGAGCACTTAACTCAGTAGCTCCTGCAACAAGCCATACTTGGAATATGAGGAAACTGCAACAAGGAACACTTTACATGCATAGCCTTCAATTGTTCCTGCTCCACAATATATCCACCATATACCGGAAGTTCACGTCCTCTTGAAAATGATGATCGTCGTATTTTTTAAAATGTATAGCGCTTGATGATGTTAGGCCATCGTTGTTGACTCCAATTCCGAACATATAGACACACAGTTAGTCATCAGATTATCCCCGATGCACATCAAACAACAGACCTTAAGACTAGCGTACGGCTGGTCTAGGGATGTACGATGAGCCATAACTTGGAGCTTAAGATTTATGTGCACACAATGACAAATGACTTAGGGTAGCACAAGCCACAGAAATGTTAACAGTAAAGACAGTAGTTGTTAGATTGTGCCAAACAGACTTTATTCATCATCATCAAGTACCGGGCCTAATGGCGTAGGTGATCATGTCTCTCCACAACATCCGATCATGGCAGCTATTTATCATTTCTGTTGTTGACCTTCTCCCAAGCCATTCTCTTAAGCTGTCTGTTATTTTTTCTCTTGTTTCCCTCTTTCTCTTCGTCCCTCAATTTTTCCAGTTGTTACAATATATTCCAGTTGTTCTTTTCTCATTACATGGCCAAAAATGATGATTGTCTCTTCCTAACATTGGAAATTAGCTCTCTTTTTGCTTTGCTCTCTCTCAGAACCTCTTCATTACTCTTCTTAGCTGTCCATGGTATTCTCAACATTCTTCTGTAAAACCACATTTCTACAGACTCCAGTGATTTTCTTGTCTGTTGTCCTATTGTCCATGACTCGCATCCATATGCTCTACGTTACATTTAAGAACAGACTTTATTACTAGAGAGATAAGCCTAGTTTAGTGAACAGTATAGTTGCAAAAGTGTGCAGAGAACATATGCCAGAATGACAGTGATTTATTACAATTATACTTATATACCATTGTAAGTGTTGACAATTTGTATTGCTTTTAAATGTATGTTATCAAACTCTATCTCGTGTCATATATCAGAATGGTAGTAGATATATCAGGAGTTGAAGTAGCCAGAGAGTTGAGATTTAGTGGAATAGTCCACAATGACTTGTTTTTCTCATCACACATAATGAAACCAGCTAGCCACTAGGATCACAGTAATCTGCCTATAATCACTCACACACCAGAGGTCATGCATGAAAGCAACAGTGTGGACCGTGTACAATGCCAGCTCGAAGTTGAATTGACAATGTGCTATGAGGTACTGTGATGTCTAAGATCTCGTTGTACATGGAATTGATGTGTGCTGAGTTGATGTGAATAGACAGGACATCGTTAGAGGATGATTCAAGGGAGTAAGGGTATATCTCGCAATGATAGTGACAGCACGATTATAGTTGATAAAGAGATGATTAATAGTAAAAGTAAAAAATTGCAATTCCCTTTACAGCAGAACTGAGTGAATGGTTCCAGATTGAAAGCAAAGTGAAACAAGGTTGTATTTCGTCTCCCTTGTTTTGTTTTTTTAAATCGACATCAACTTCATAATTGGGAAAATGCTGTAAAGGTAGCAAAGGCATAGGATGGATCTCAATTGAAGGACCATGATGGCAAAGATCATATGATATGGGGAGTCTAGAATTTCTGTGCACCTTCAGCTTGAGGGACAATAACAAGATAATAAGAAGAGAAGACAGAGTAAACAGCATTAGATACAATGCACAAATTGCTCGTCACGGAGGCTGAGAATGTCATTGCTGCCTGCCTAGAATTTTGTTTATATGTTCCTAGAACCTCAGAAAACTTTGGCACAATCAATAGGAAATTGTTGACAGGGAATAATGACAGGGCACTCCACCTTGAATAGAATATCTTGTAACAAAGTTAAGTGAAATGTTATATTCTATCTTTGGTGTGAAAGTCCTTTTCTAGCTCCAAGAATATCTTGTAACAAAGTTAAGTGAAATGTTATATTCTATCTTTGGTGTGAAAGTCCTTTTCTAGCTCCAAGAATATCTTGTAACAAAGTTAAGTGAAATGTTATATTCTATCTTTGGTGTGAAAGTCCTTTTCTAGCTCTAAGAATATCTTGTAACAAAGTTAAGTGAAATGTTATATTCTATCTTTGGTGTGAAAGTCCTTTTCTAGCTCCAGAATATCTTGTAACAAAGTTAAGTGAAATGTTATATTCTATCTTTGGTGTGAAAGTCCTTTTCTAGCTCCAGATCAGAATGTACATGATATTCCAGCAACAAAATACCTTTACAGCAACAAGAATTTCAAATAAAGTAAAACAGTGTATCAACCATCAAGGTTCACAACAAACAGTCATTGACCAAGATGCAGAGAAGTAAGGTATCAAGATGCACCAAGATACATTAGAGATGCGAAGCTGCTGTAAAGCTGATGATAATAATGACCATTTTTAGAAAAAAAAAGAGAAAAAAGTGGTATGGTAACATATCAAGTAGGCTTGTTATTTCTTGGTAAGACCAGACAGTGATAATAATGGAGGTTTGTTGTATCTTAGTAAGATCAGACAGTGATAATAATGTAGGTTTGTTGTATCTTAGTAAGATCAGACATTGATAATAATGTAGGTTTGTTGTATCTTAGTAAGATCAGACAGTGATAATAATGTAGGTTTGTTGTATCTTAGTAAGATCAGACAGTGATAATAATTGAGACCTGTTGTATCTTAGTAAGATCAGACAGTGATAATAATTGAGGCCTGTTGTATCTTGGTAAGATCAGACAGTGATAATAATGGAGGTTTGTTGTATCTTAGTAAGATCAGACAGTGATAATAATTGAGACCTGTTGTATCTTAGTGGACATCATGTGCTACAGGTGATACCCGATCGTCATCAAGCTACTGTAAGCAAAATAAAGATAAAACAAACTTTAAAGATAGGTACTTGGAATGTGAGAACACTCATGCAGAAGGATAAACTAGAAAACATCATACAAGAAATTAAAAGAATGGGTTTACAATTACTGGGACTTTGTGAAATGAGATACACCGATCAGGGAGATGTATTCTGATAAACATAAAATAATCTATTCTGGAGGTACTGAACACCAAAGAGGAGTAGGTATCATCTTGGATGCAGAAAGAGCAAGAACAGTGAAAATCTTTTACCCTATATCTGACAGAGTCCTTTATGTGAAATTGAATGGAAAGCCAATAGACATAAATCTTATACAAGTTTATGCACTAACAGCAGACAGTCTAGAGGAAACAATTGATAAATTTTACGAGTTAAATGAGGCACTTCATAAATGCAAACCACATGAAAACACCATAGTTCTAGGGGATTTTAACGCGAAAGTAGGAAAGTAAGAGTTGAGGAAGTAGTTGGTCATTATGGCTTAGGCAAGAGGAATGAAAGAGGTGAGAAACTTATTGACTGGGCAAGAACACACAACATGATGATAGGAAACACCTGGTTTAAGCAACATCCAAGACGTCTGTAGACATGGAAAAGCCCAGGGGACAACGCACATAATCAAATTGATTATATAATGATAAGCAATAGATTTAGAAACAGTCTGGTGTGTGAAAACTAGACCAGGGGCAGATTGCAATAGTGATCATGTGCCAATTGTGGGAAAGCTTTGAGTAAAATTAAAAACAGCAAAACGAGCCTCAGTTAACATCAAGTTAAATTTAGATTTACTAAAATCAGACAAGAAGCTGCAAGAGAAATATAAAATCACAATTCAGAACCGGTACAATGCAATAGAGAAGATACAAAGCATTGATGAACAGTGGGAAATGCTAAAGAATCAATGCAACAAACATCAAAAGAGTTCATACCACCAGTGAGGACAATTCAAGAAAGAAATGGATGAGAGACGACATTTTGCAGCTAATGGATACAAGAAGAAGAAATAAAGAAAATAAGATGAGTATAATAGATTAAATAAAGAAATTGTAGTAAAATGCAATGAAGCAAAAGAAGCATGGCTAAATGAGAGATGCAAAGAGATTGAAATGCAACAAAAAGGAGATGCTAAAGCTATATACAAACAAACTGAGGAATTAACAGGAAGAAAAACGCAATCAAAAACTGGATGTCTAAGATCAAAGGAAGGAGAACTGTTGATTGATCAAGAAAACATAAGAGAACGATGGACAGAATACATTAAAGATCTTTATAATGATGAACGAATGGAAGTAAATATTAAGGATAATGGAGAAGGACCAGAAATACTCAGAGAAGAAGTGGAAGATGCCTTGCGCAATATGAAAGCAGGCAAAGTTCCTGGACCAGATAATATAACTAAAGAAGAGATTGAAGCCATGGTGATTTTGAAATAAAAATAATAACAAAAATATTGAATGATATCTACAACAGCGGATATATACCAGACAACATGCTCAAATCAATATTCATAGCCCTACCAAAGAAATCTGGTGCAATTGAATGCGTTGATCATCATACAATAAGCCTTATGAGTCATATGACTAAGATATTACTAAGAATCATCATGCGAAGAGTGCGAAACAAAATCAGTCCAGAAATTAGCGATGAACAGTGTGGTTTTGTTAGAGATAAAGGAACAAGCAATGCCATTTATATCATAAGATCTTTAGTAGAAAGAGCCATAGAGGTGAAATAGATCTATACCTATGTTTCATAGATTACACCAAGACATTTGACAAAGTAAAGCACCAAGAAATAATCAAATTTTAGAAAGCATAACGTAGACAGCAGAGATCTAAGAATAATAAAGAACATGTAGTGGCACAAACAGCGGCCATAAGAACTGGAAACCAATTGGGAATGTTTCAACAAATAAAACAGGGTGTTAGACAGGGCTGTGTGCTGTCACCAGATTTGTTTAATATTTATAGTGAGATTATTTTAAGATCCAAAGGGACATGCCTGGAATAACAATTGGAGGTCATAATATAAATAATCTAAGGTATGCTGATGATGCAGTCTTAATCGCTAAAAATAAGAATGATTTACAAGAAGTGTTGGACATTATAGTGAAAGAAAGCAAAAATAAAAGACTCAGCCTTAATAGCAAAAAGACAGAGGTAATGGTAACAACAAAGAAAAGTCATGACTTCAGTGCAAAATAAAGACAAGTGGAACAATATTAAAACAGGTAAATGAATTTAAATATTTGGGAACTTTGTTAACCTCAGACGGAAGATGTACAAAAGAGGTGAGATGCAGAATGGCTCAGGCAAAAGCAGCTTTCCAAAAAATGAGGAAGATACTATGCAATCCATTTTTGACAATAGAAACAAGAAAAAGAGCTCTTAAATGTTATGTAGAGCCAGTCTTAACATATGGATGCGAATCATGGACAATAGGACAACAGACAAGAAAATCACTGGAGTCTGTAGAAATGTGGTTTTACAGAAGAATGTTGAGAGTACCATGGACAGCTAAGAAGAGTAATGAAAATGTTATGAGTGAGATCGAAGCAAAAAGAGAGCTAATTTCCCATATTAGGAAGAAACAATCATCATTTTTTGGCCATGTAATGAAAAGAGAACAACTGGAGTATATTGTAACAACTGAAAAAATTGAGGACGAAAGATAGACGGAAGCAGAGAGAAAAAAATAACAGACAGCTTAAGAGAATGGCTTGGCAGAAGGTCAACATCAGAAATGATAAATAGCTGCCAAGATCGAAAATTGTGGAGAGACACGATCACCTACGCCAGTAGGCCCGTACTTGATAATGGTGATGTCATCCTCTTCCCCCCCCCCCCCACTGTCCATAATCTTTCCTTGTCATCTTCTCCCCTCCCACTGTCCAATAATCTTTCCTTGTCATCTTCTCCCCTCCCACTGTCCAATAATCTTCCTTGTCATCTTCTCCCCTCCCACTATCCAATAATCTTTCCTTGTCATCCTCCTCACCCCACTGTCCAATATAATCTTTCCTTGTCATCCTCCTCCCCCCCCCCCACAGTCCGATATAATCTTTCCTTGTCATCCTCTCTCCCCTACCACTGTCCATAATAATCTTTCCTTGTCATCCTCTCCCCCTCCCCACTGTCCATAATAATCTTTCCTTGTCATCCTCCCCCCTCCCCACTGTCCATAATAATCTTTCCTTGTCATCCTCTCTCCCCTCCCACTGTCCAACATAATCTTTCCTTGTCATCCTCTCTCCCCTCCCACTGTCCAATAATCTTTCCTTGTCATCTTCTCCCCTCCCACTGTCCAATATAAGCTTTCCTTGTCATCCTCTCTCCCCTCCCACTGTCCAATAATCTTTCCTTGTCATCCTCTCCCCTCACACTGTCCAATATAAGCTTTCCTTGTCATCCTCTCTCCCCTCCCACTGTCCAATATAAGCTTTCCTTGTCATCCTCTCTCCCCTCCCACTGTCCAATAATCTTTCCTTGTCATCCTCTCCTCTTCCCACTGTCCAACATAATCTTTCCATGTCATCCTCCTCCCCCCCACTGTCCAATATAATCTTTCCTTGTCATCCTCCCCTTCCCACTGTCCAATATAATCTTTCCTTGTCATCCTCTCTCCCCTCCCACTGTCCAATATAATCTTTCATTGTCATCCTCTCCCCCCCCCCTCTGTCCGATATAATCTTTCCTTGTCATCCTCTCCCCCCTCCCCACTGTCCATAATAATCTTTCCTTGTCATCCTCTCTCCCCTCCCACTGTCCAATATAATCTTTCCTTGTCATCCTCTCTCCCCTCCCACTGTCCAATAATCTTTTCTTGTCATCTTCTCCCCTCCCACTGTCCAATTTAATCTTTCCTTGTCATCCTCTCTCCCCTCCCACTGTCCAATATAATCTTTCCTTGTCATCCTCTCTCCCCTCCCACTGTCCAATATAATCTTTCCTTGTCATCCTCTCTCCCCTCCCACTGTCCAATATCTTTTCTTGTCATCTTCTCCCCTCCCACTGTCCAATATAATCTTTTCTTGTCATCCTCTCTCCCCTCCCACTGTCCAATATAATCTTTCCTTGTCATCCTCTCTCCCTCCCACTATCCAATATAATCTTTCCTGTCATCCTCTCTCCCCTCCCACTGTCCAATATAATCTTTCCTTGTCATCCTCTCTCCCCTCCCACTGTCCAATATAATCTTTCCTTGTCATCCTCCTCCCCCCCCCATTGTCCAATATAATCTTTCCTTGTCATCCTCCCCCTCCCACAGTCCTATATAATCTTTCCTTGTCATCCTCTCTCCCCTCCCACTGTCCAATATAATCTTTCCTTGTCATCCTCTCCCCCCCCCCTCTGTCCGATATAATCTTTCCTTGTCATCCTCTCTCCCCTCCCACAGTCCAATATAATCTTTCCTTGTCATCCTCTCTCCCTCCCACAGTCCAATATAATCTTTCCTTGTCATCCTCTCTCCCCTCCACAGTCCAATATAATCTTTCCTTGTCATCCTCTCTCCCCTCCCCCAGTCCAATATAATCTTTCCTTGTCATCCTCTCTCCCCTCCCACAGTCCAATATAATCTTTCCTTGTCATCCTCTCTCCCCTCCCACAGTCCTATATAATCTTTCCTTGTCATCCTCTCTCCCCTCCCACTGTCCAATATAATCTTTCCTTGTCATCCTCTCCCCCCCTCCTCTGTCCTATATAATCTTTCCTTGTCATCCTCCTCCCCTCCCACAGTCCAATATAATCTTTCCTTGTCATCCTCTCCCCCCCCCCCTCTGTCCGATATAATCTTTCCTTGTCATCCTCTCCCCCACCCCTCTGTCCGATATAATCTTTCCTTGTCATCCTCTCCCCCGCCCTCTGTCC